>JAJONR010002865.1:0-105027 GCA_029582245.1 Solanum etuberosum
GGATGAAATGACAAAACAGGCACACCCAATTTCCACGGAAGTCCACAAATACTGATTCAAAACAAAGCTTATCTTGCATTCTTATTGGCTCTTTTCCCCTCTCCAAAATACAAACTTCAGATGCAATTCAATAAGCATAATTACATGAAGCCAATGCAGAGAAACACTTCTTTACTCTTCCTTCAGTTGTAGAAATGCTAGTAAAGATGACAAACTCACCTTAAGATGACTATTTTCATCAAATGCTGTTGAGTAATTAATAAAGAGTTGTACTTTGCCAACAAGCTCGTGTTCTGGTTCACGATAGATGGACCACCACCGAAGTTTCTCACCCTGAATGGAACTTTACTTTAAGAATCATGAGCTAACTGAAGCAATAATTCTATTTGATAACTAAGTTGAATTCAGACACGTTTACCGGTTCTTCAGCAATGGTGGCAACTTGAGCAAGGACACGACCATAATGCTTTCCGTTGGAATCCAGGACTTCAACAATTAGATCATCTCCAAGATTATCTGGAAAACTGTAAAGATGTTCACATCAAAAACAACATACCCAGTGAAATCCCCAAGTGGGGTGTGGGGTGTGGGGAGGGAAGAGTGTAAGCAGGCCTTACCCCTACTCGTGGAGGTAGAGAGGGTACAGTGTTCACATTACAATCCAAAAATTATAGCAGTTATTCAGAGACAAAATATGCATTTAACAGAATTCTATAGAAAGAAAATAGGATGACGGACGAAGAAAAGCTTACAAAATGTGGGTTTCGCCTGATCCAGGTTGCATTTTAATAGCATCCTCTTCCGTTGAACTTTTTAGTCGTAAGAAACAATGGTATGTCTCTGATCACATATTAGGTTTCATGGGTAAGATAACATATAGTAAATAGAATCATTATATTACATAAGTTTTAGTAAAAATAAAGCGCCTCTATGGTCACAGCATTTGTGCCACTTATGCCCTTGTAAAGTGAGAAGTATGAAAAGCAAATGAGGGTTAAAGAAAGGTCAAGAACATACAATTTTCTCATAAGACCAATTATTTTAAACCCACTGTTTACTGAGAACAGTGTAACAACTTGAACTGCGCTTAATTTCGGTTTTGCATTTTTAGTTTTGTTAGCTTGTTAAGATCAATTAACATTGTAAGATATCTGCGGGCAAACTGGCCAGGACACCATGGTTAAATAGAATCAGAAACCATCTCCCATTAAATTTTGCATCGCAGGGGTGTATCTCAGATATGGCAGCTATTTTGAACATCACGGGGTTTCAGTGGGTTATGTGAGACAGTTCCTACTCCCTACAACCTTCTAAGCTATTGTAGCAGCCCAGAAATGAACAAGAAAATAAGCAAAGTGGTGGAATACCATTCTTGCTAGCGTTTTGTAGACAATATGGGAAGAGAGAACTCAAGATGTTTGAAGGCAAAAACAGCTCCACCAGAAGATCAAAATGAATTGTTTTCTGCTATAATCATTTTGGTGTAAAAGAAGAATATGTAAATGATGAGGTAAGTATGATAGGTTTCATAGAGAGGTCCTACAGGGGATTGACAGGGATACACAGTTTTTTTTAGGGTTCAAGAATTCTTGTGCAGTCAGGGCTACTGATTTAAATACTATTGCAGCAGTTACTTAGTGCTCTTTTAATACAATTATTACCTCCTTAAAAAAGCATATCAACCTAAAGAATTCATTTATATTGTAAAAGCAGACTAATCACAGAATAAACAGAAGTATTTAGTCAACTTGGATTAATAATGTTAAACAAGAATGAATCTCTCTCACATACTACAAAAGTCTATGAATGTATATCTGGTGCTTGATAATTGAGGATTAACATGTCCATATTGTAAGTGAAACAACTATTTACAATGGACGGATTGTTGATAATTTATCAAGGAGATAAATAAGGATGTTGAGACAATTTTGTTCAGGAACAGCTGAAACTGAAATGATTAGAACAATAAGTTTTTACTGTACCTCCAATGGGTTAAAAGTGACACGCAACTACAGGATGAGTGATACCTAAACTAACAATACAAGAATCAACATTCAAGAGCAATGAACTTCTTTACCTTGAACAACATCATAAGACGACGGACTGCTGCGGAGAGATGTCACACCAATTTTCAGGAGTCCAGAAACTTGCTTTATATATTGAGTGCTCGCCTGCATGTATGCCAAACTCTGGCGCGAGAAGGAACCATTTGCAGGCACACGAGGAGCAAAATGGACTTTGCGCATCGCTCGCCATCCGGAAGAGATTGATGACCGCATATTGGATAGGTGATATCTAACAGATTCAATCTTTATTTTTGGTGTTCTTAGGGAAGAAAAACTGCAGCCTGTGGGTGGGTCCAGGCCCATCTTAACCTTCCTAACTGCAAAATCAGAAAAAGGTCAACGACAGAATCTTCAGTAGTATTACCCTGAAATATTACAAGTAAATACCATGGATTACCTTGGATCTTCATCTTTCCAACCATTTGCTTAGGTTTTGGGGCAGCCGCTTCCTTAGGAAGCTCGGAAGAGCGGTTTGCCATTAATTCCTCCTCTGATTGTAACAGAACTTGCTGTAACCTGTAAATCCATATAGGAGACGACAGTTGAACACAGCTATAAATCATCTCAGTGTTTGTTATAGACTTCTTCCCAAAATGACACTAAAGCCAGAAAAGATCATAGCGACTGCTCAATAGCGTGGAACAGGAGAAAAAAACTGACCTAAATGAATTCCTTAAGAGAGCACATTCACTTTCCAAAAACATCGGAGCTTCTATGCAACCCCTAGCCCAAGAATGCAAGCAGAGCCGAACACACGCATCATAGGCTAGCACGCGATGCCATGGGCCCAATGCACTATATTGGATAGAAAATCATCACTGATAATACTGGAAAAGTAACTATACATTGTAAATTTGTTTTGTGTTAACAGTAAAGGTACCTGGCATGAAAAGTTGGAAGGCGAGCGGGATAAGAACCCAATGGCCCTCCACTTTCTGCAGCAGCAGCAGTCGTCCTGAAAAACAGGTGTAAGCAGATATAAGCTGAAATTCAGGAAGTATTGTTCTTTCAAAGAAGAAAGGCACTAAGGCCAGCGGAAAAGATAAAGCTTTAGGTTTTGTAACTGGTTCATGAACAAACCTCACAGGTGAGTCGGAATGATTTGGAACTTTGACCTGGTGGTTTATGCCAGAAGAAATGTTACTATCTGCCTTTGCTGAGAGACCACAATCTTCTGCCATAGATTGCACATTAGCTGTTCTAGAGGCAGGGATCCGTTCATCAACTTCTTTGATTTCAGCAGCAGAACTGCAAAATGGAGGTGCACTGGGGACATCCTCATCAGTGACCTTCTTCTGTAAATTCCCAGAGGTCATATCCTGAAAGTGATTGAATTAGCTTCACCAGAGAATGTCTATGTTCTCTAGAAGATATGAAGAACCACATAAGTACATGAGAAAAAATCCATTGCACAAGTAGAACAATTTAAATTCAACTCGGAAACATTCGGCAAAGTGCAAAAGGAAAACGTAGCCATCAATAATAGCTAATCAGACTTGGTGATCATTTATAGTACAGTCATATTATCATAACCTCTTGGTGAAGGAGGAATCGAACAATTCACAGTTATCAGTTTGAAAGGTGTGCTCTTTTACTTGTCTAGCAACACCTGACAGCTCAAAATTTGAGAATAAAAAGGATTTCATATGTCGACTGGGCTTCATTTGAAGATGTGACCACCTCCTTTTACATTGTCAGGTGACAACTCGCTCGTGCTGTGAGATTTTGAGATGGTTCAGGCTGCAAAGGACAATGCCCAGCACAGTAAAGGAGGCTCAGAAGAAGGAAGAGAAGTTGAAGAGCGAAGGATGTCTCACCCTTGGCACTCATGGGAGTCCATGAGAGAAAAGAAATAGGAGAGCTTTAGCAGGTGTAGAGAACAACTATGTAATTTTGAGGAATTACCTATCATTCCTAACTTCTTTTTGGTGCAACCACAAAATTCTTGTTTGTATAGAAGACTGGGTGTCGTTCCGATCATATTATATTGTAGATTCTCTACTATTTGGTATACTGCTTCTACACAGATGATTTTTCCAATATATTAATATAATTATCAACTTCATCAAAAAAATATAACACATTCATGCATAAAATGTTTGAACTTTTTGTCCCCACAATTTTTCATCTTCAAGATAATGTTCGAACGCAAAATGCATTCATAACCATTGGTATTACATAATCTGTTCACCAGCAAATCATAGAACAAGGTCAATTGAAAACATTGCAAATGTAAACTCAGAACCACAATTCTGCCTAGTTGAGGAACTCTAAGTCATATACACACGACATAGTTATTTTCTCAGATAGACAATGATTCCTTTTAGTAAATAGTCGAATAATTCCTTATCAAAAAAAAAAATAGTCACATAATCTCTCTTTTTTTATAACCATGGTCTCCTAGACAGTTTGCATGCACCTCGACTAAGACAAATGAGAAGAAATCACCTAGTATTTTTGTCTCTAAAGATTTGAACTTGAGACCTCAAGGATTTTTAACCCACTTCATTGACCAATAGGTCACATCCTTTATTGCTAAATAGTCACAATCTTAAGTCGTGGAAGATGAAAAATTAAGATTCATATTTCTTAGAAATGGCAATGCACAGAATCTAAAGTAAGAGTGCGGACGAAGACATCACACAAGAGCACATTCAGGAAACCTTATGACAACCATTAGCGAGGAGCATCAGATATTCCTTAAAGGATATCTTTGAATGACTGCTTAAATTATGAATAAAAACGTCGTAGCATTATTCAATAGAACCAAATTCTAAAGCTAACTCCATTTTCGAAGAATACATTAGTTTAACAATTGGTAACTCAATTTAAACATAGCTAAAACAAGTTAATACCTTCTGAGTCTTGTTTCCTGTATTCAATTTAGATGGAATGCTGGACGCATACCCTTCAGATGCATAATTTGTTGATCGTGGAACAGTTCCATTATTTGTCCCAACTTGGGTGGAAGAGAACTCAGAGCTTGCAGCAGAATCAGAAGATTCCTCCTCAGTATACACACTACTTCCAATTGGGTATCTATTAGCTCCTCTCATCAATCTATCAACCACGTGTCCACGACCTCTCCCCAACGTCTCCATCGAAGAACTAACATCATCAGAGTACATACTGTCACTTGCATACTGTGTAGCACCACGCCTAGGTGGGAGATTGTAGTATCTCTGAGTGGCTGCAGTAGTGCTAGGAACTCTGTCATCATGTGGTGATGAATCCAATGAGTATCTCCCCCCATAAACCTCCTCTTCCGAGTCAGTGATCATGTCATTATCAGAAACCGACGCACTTTCATCTAAATCCCCAGGTATAACTCTAGATACAGGAATAACCCCTGACAGATGACCACTCCGGAATTTTGAAGGCGGTGGAAGCCCAACATTGCGACCCCCATTTCTCATACTCCCAATTGGATCAATCCTTGATCCTTGGCTTGAAATTGAGAAAGGAACTTCCTTAGTCTGCTGCCCAGAACCCTGATTTTCAAATGACAGCAACAAAAATCAAGAATCAAATCACTTCATAAACATCACATCATTTGCTGAATTTCAAATTTCAAAAATCAAAAATCAAAATCCCTCCCACAACAGGACAAAGAAAATCTGACATCATAATCTTCAAAATTCAAAATTTCAGGAAAATGAAGAAACCCCACTTAGTTAAAAGTCCTAATAAAACAAAAAAAACACAAACCCATATAGAATCAAAAGACAAAAATACAGAAAGGGTAAATAAAATTGAGAAATGATACCTCTCTAACCCACTTTAGGGCGTTATTATCAAGACCCTCAGTGAACATCTGCTTCTGTAATCAAAAAAAGAAGAACCCCAAATAAGAGAAACTCACAATGCATCAGTTAACTAAAAACAAAACAACAAAAAAGACTTGACAAGTATAGTATCACTGTACCAGTAAACAAAACGCTGTCGTTTCTAATGAAGCAAGAACAGTGTTAATTCATCACTGGGTTGGTTCAAATTAAAAAAAGAACCTTTTTTTTATTATTTTTTCTTTGTGGGTTTTGCGTGAAGAAAAACAGAAATGGCAGCGTAAGAGGAAATTGTTAGCCGAAAAGTACTGAGCACGTACAAATGGTGAAGGAAAACGGTGTTGAGGGGTAGGAGGGGGGTGGGGTAGAACGACAACATAAAGAGGAATCGAACGTTGTAATGTGAACAACCTTTACTGCTCTGTTTTTTTTCTCTCTCTCTCTCTCTGTTTTTCCCGCTTGCTTAAACGATGAAGAAAGAGAAACACTCACATGGGGGTAGTGGGTGGAGGGGCCCACATTTAGCACTTTTTTTTTTGAAAATTTCTAAATTTGGATAATTTTATTAAGGTTTCATTTTCCATATTTGCCCTCCTTGAAAATTGAAATTTGTAAATTTGTTCTTGTTCACTTCTCATTGATGAATCTTATCCAAAAAAAAAAAGAAAGTCTAAAATTTATATTTGTTTTAAGTAATTTGAGTCGTATTAAAATTAATTTCACATTTGTATGTCGTTCAAGTTACATATATAAATATGGAGTTGAAGTTACGGAATTACTTGTACAATTTAAATATCAGATAATAAAAGTAATGAAATAATTTACGATCTATATATAATTTAGATAGTAAGGTGGAAATTGACCACCTTACGAAGGTTCTATCTTTAAAAGGAAAGTCTCCTTATTTGAGATTTCTCTATCTTTAAAATTTGAAATTGAGAATTATGATTATCATACGAATATTTCATCCATCTCATTATACTCAAGGGGTAATTATATGAATTTCTTATGAAAAATACTATTAAAAAAAATGATATTTGATTTATCACACATCTTTCTATCATTTATTAAAACAAAACAAAAATGAGAGATAGAAAAGAGGAAAGATATTGTGAGAGCTAATAGACTATTATATTAGATTAACTACAAGTCAATTATCACAATAATTAATTACATAATTACTTGAGAAAAGAAATAAAAAATAAAAACAATTCTTTCTAATGTTATCAAAGGGTAATGCTAAATAGTCAGAAAATTTGGTCAGAAATTTAAAAAATCTAAAATATCTTTTTTATTTTAAAATAAATTGATCTTTTTTTTATTTTTTAATTAAAAAATATTAAAGTTAAAAGGGTAAAAATGTTCAAAAAGGTAAAATATCATTCTGGCCAAATTTTCTGGCCATCAAAATACCAATCAATTCTTAATGTCCTTTTTATTTCTTTTTATTTTTTATACTTGGAAAATTCACCCTTATAAAACTACATAAATGTGTAATAATGTTTGCTTTAAATAAAGAGCTTCATCGGTTACACCAAATTTTATCATGCTTGTTACATTTTGTAACTATATATTATAATTAACATATCATCAATAAAACAGTTGTAGAAAATTTTGAATTTTCATGGAATAAGGGCAATTTGGGTAATTCAATATTCAACGGTACTTTTGTTACAAACAAACCTTATGGAAGGAACAAAAACTTCCATAAAGAATAATGAGAGAGAATATTTATTGGTAATATAAGTAGATAATATGAGACAAAAACTAATAATTGAATTTACAGTAAAAATATTTTAAATTTAAATAACAACATGGAGTATTCAAATTATTTAGAAAAATGTAGAAGGTTCAAGTTTTAAAGTAATTTGTTGTCAAGATGATGGATTTTTACACAATAATGAGAAAAATAATCTATTAAATAACAACATTTTAAAATATGTCTCTGTTAATGACACATTAAATTAAATTAATAACTAGTAGTATTATATAAAATATCAATAATTGAGGTAAATTCATGATGTAGTAGGAATATGAAATGCAATAGTCGAAATATACACACACAAATTTAGCATGGTATTCAGATTAATTTACATGTATTTTTATCAAATATTTGCTAATTTTCATCATTATAGATGTCGAATGATTTTATATATCAAAACTTAGACGAATGAAATAACTCACCAAATAATTTTTTTATGTGTTAGGATTTGAAATTAATCTCCCTTCTATTTATAATAATCGCTAGGCCGTATAAGTGCACACAAAAATACTAATGGACAAATAATTTTAACACATGAAATATCAAGTTATTTTTAATCTACATGTTATTTTTAATATTATTTTGTTATGAATTACTTGAGTTGAGTTTTCGGAAACAACTTTTTTATCTCTAAACCTCTTCAGGTCGATTCACGAAATGCCTTTCTGGATATTTTTGAATATACCAGTTACGGAATGTGAAAAACATATAATTAAACTCAATAAGATTCATTCGTTTTTTTTTCCTGATAGATGATCAGAACTTCATTATATCATCGAAAATCAATAAAAATATCAAGTTAAGCGTAGGGACATTAAAATGGACAACTTAACTAACCTACTAGTAACTTCTTTTTCTTAATCATTAATCTAAAGCTTGGTGGCTTAATTATAGTAGTAGTCTATTCTACTACTTAGCATTATAGTGTTGACCACTTTGACATTAAACAAAATCAATGAAGAATCAACTTTAATTTGAATTTCGAAAAGAACCAGCTGATTTAATTTATTAGTGGGACCATAACTTTGATTTTGTTTTTTATTAATTCAAACCATAAAGTATATACCCTACATAAAAAGGTTTATAACATAAACAAAATCAATCATTAATCTTTTCCCATGATACAAACTCCTTTGTTGGTTTTTTTTGAAGTACGAGGAACTATCATCTTTGTTTATCCAACTTTAACGTTATTATTTTGTTTTGCCTTTTGTAACCTTTTTAACATAATTAACATTAAAGTAATGAATATTCAATTAATTCGTAGTAATTAAAGGCCACTGGAATTCAAATTAGTGATAATGACATACCAACGTAATCAAATTGCAAATTGTCTGTCAATTTGGCGTAAAAAGGTCGTAGTTTCAATTCGATTAGGTTGAATTCATCGACAGACATCTAAAGTTGACACTATTTTTTACTTGGACATCTTAACTGAGACTTTTCAAACACCTATAGTAGAGTAAACGGTACAATCAATCCAACTATAAGTGTTTAAATGGTACAAGTTTCAACAAAACTGAAGTGTCTAAGTGAAAAATAATGTCAATTTTAGGTGTCCGTCATCTATTTCCACCAAAGGAGCCTATAAACTTCTGTGTTTAAATTAAAGCTTCCTTAATCATTTCTCCAACATGAATAGAAACAGTTAATCTACAAGTTAATCAAGTAGCATCACCCCACCGATGAGAGGTATAGTGGAATGTCACTAATCCGTGATCTTTTAATTAAAAGTTTCGAGTTTAAAATACAAATATTAAGAAAACCTTTCAAGAAAAGAGTGCAACACCTCCTTTTTAAAAGGCATTTGTATTACGAATTCAAATTAATCAAGAAAAGAGTGCAACACCTCTTTTTTAGTAGGCATTTGTATTACGAATTCAAATTAATCGAGAAAAGAGTGCTACACCTCCTATTTAGTAGGCATTTGTATTACGAATTCAAATTAATCGAGTAAGTAAATTTCGAATTATCAAGAGAAAAAAGATCATGCCCCTAGACTTATTGCCTATAGTATCTGTTTAAACTGGATTTGATCTCTACAACTACAAGTAATTCATATTGTGATGTAACTTGGTAGTTAGGCGACTCCCAGTATGGAAAAAGAAACATTCAATCACACTATCGATCCAACTTGTTGATGGAATCTACATTTCAAAAATGCCACCAGAAGTGTGTCCGATCCTCCAAATATAGTGCATTTTTGGAAGATTCAACACAGATGTAGTAACATTTTTAGAGAGTCCGAGCAACCTAGGATGGAAGTACCAAGTTACATCACAGTATCAATAACTTTTAGAAGTGTAATTTTCAAGGATACTGACTTCAACTTTCTTGCAATTGACTACTTGTGGGTCAAGTACTTTCCTAGTCGAGTATATTTCACAGCATTGCAAGATATATATTGTTTCTCTTTACTTGTTTGGTTGGAGTTTGTGGGTCCTTTTCTAACAAATATTTGGTGACCCAGGGAAGAAATTCAGGACAATATGGTCTCTTTCTCTTGAAGATGCAGCCAAAAAGCACAAATCAAAGTTGAATAGACCAACTCACTGGTCCCTGGTACCAACCCACAGTATTGAAATGGACTGCAAAATATGTGATCTGTGAAAGAATCTGAGCGGCCAACCCAAAACGTTAAGGCAATGGGTGGGGTCTCCCCTTTGGAGAACCTGACACAATCGATGAAGGACAAGTGTAGTATTATTTAACGGGACTGGACCACGAGATAAAATATCTCTATGAAGATTCCACCTCTTACAGACCAACTATTCTTTCTGCACCAAGTTTCAGGCCAAGATCACGACGGTACCAATAGAATGTCAAGTTTCACAACAAATCACCAGAAATTGGTTGGTTTCACTGGTAGTATGTATGTCCAATCAATAAGAAAAAAGAGGGTGAAGAAAAGCATATTATAAACAGCAGCAACGTCTACAAACTCAGCTTTCTGAAATTTATTTGATCATGGGGAAGCAATATGCTCTCTGATACAGCTAATAGATGTGAACATGGTGCTTTGAAAAGAAAAAAAAATGGATTTTTAAGTTAGGAATCCCCAATAATCAGCCACCATAAGGCCGGACCCTATCTTGGGCACATATGTATTTCTCGGATGTATGCAGAAACATCAGAATGTTCAATGCAAGATCTAGGCATATAACTCGTCAACATTACACTCTCCCAGATAAACTTTTATGCTCTGAGGAGTACCACAATTACCTTCGGCAATAAGAGCTCTGTCATTAGCAGCCATGTGTGCAATAATCTTATAGATCATTTCAATCTGCCAAATGGCAAAAAGGGCAGTCAGCAATTTGGATCCTATTATATGTGTAAATAAAGAAAAAATGAAGGAAGTCATAGAGAGATGAATCATACATCATCTTCACAATGGCAACGTTCAGCTACTTCATCCAGAGTAAGTGGTTCAACAGGCTGTTTACAGCTGGAGAAAGAAAGAACATAGTTACTAGCTGTCTTCTCACCAAAGAGAACTTGAAGGAAAAGAAGTTGCATCAGTATTTTTCAACCCAAGCAAGAATAATGAGAACCAAAATCCCATCGACATACCTGGCCTCATTAAGTACTTGAAGGACACGCTTTTGAAGCGCAAGAACTTCTCCAGCAGCTTTTTTCCCAGCTTCCACACCTGACACCATAATAGATGTTAGTTGGCCTTGCGTGAATAGGACATTAATTAACTTCACTTGAATTAGCCAAGAGGAAATGGTTGAACCAACCACCCTTTACAATTTGGACGGAAGAAAATGACCTCATGAAGATCTCGTGTTTTATTTTCGGATCTTATGTGTAAATATAAAGATCACTCGAGAGATTTTGACATAAAACTAAAAAAGAAGAAGTTGTAATGGGCCACAAAACCAACTGAACCAGTTACCCAATATGGTATCCTCGTCTGGAAGTCTTATCTAATTACGATTCAACTATGATACAGGATAGACAGAGACTTGTGGTTTATTTAGCGCTGGTTTACATAAACAAGCATTAGCATTAAGCTCTTATTGAAGTCCATTTAAGGAACAAAAGGATAAAGGAAATACCAGGTTGATGATAAGCGTTAATGTTGACAAGTGAAGCATAAATCCCAACAGCTCGCTCGTAGAGTGCTACTAGAGCTCCAACAGATCTGGGTGTCACTTCCTGCACAGTGACTGTGATGGACTCCCGATCGTTCGAATACAGAGCTGACCTTGTTCCCTGCAAAACATGGATCAACCTTTTGAATAAAGCTACAAATAGCAAGAAAAATAAAACACAAAAGAACAAAAGATCGTTACTGTGTAAGGAAAAAAGTATGTAACATAAATCAAAAACCGTGAGATTCTGTGATAAAGGCCCTGGGTCAAACATTCACAAAAATCTCTTTTGATACGGTAAATTTTTTATTAACATCATTACCAAGGAAGTACTGATAAGTTTAAAAAGTATACAAAAAGCTGGGAATTTTTTCACACAGTGCCTAGACAATTCAAACTTCTTTACAAATTAATCAGAAACTTGTTCTTTTTAGTAGAATGCTAAAAGATTGTGTCATCTGAATTATCTTCTGTTCATCAACTATCAATTGCATAGTAGGTCAGTTTATAGAGCATTCAACATCTCACTGTATGAAGCCTCTAGAACATCTAGCATTTCTTGCACTACCTTCACTCCCGCTTCCGATCACTCTACTAAACTAAAATATTACTAGAAGAACTAACCTGTAACATTCCAAAGAGGTAGTCACCACAAGTAACACCAGGTTCAAGCTCCCAATCATGACCAGGGGGCCTATCACGCAATACTTCAATAAATGTTGCAAAGAAATTGTGCACACCTTCTCGTAGTTGTTGAATATAGCTGGAAACAAGAAAAAGAGGAAACTAAATTTACGGTGAAACGATGGCCAGTTAGAAAATACTTAGACGAGCTTCAAAAGAAAGTACACCAGCCTCTGTATTTTCATTTTCTTGTTTATTTTTTCTTTAGTGATGAGTGAAGAGTACAATTTAAACTTACGCATGTTGATCTGTGCTCCCTTTGTTTCCATAAACACTGAGCCCTTGATTCACCTGTGAATGGAAAAAAATAGTATAAACATAAACACCAGGAAATCTTATTCACAACTGAAATTCTATCAACAATCTGAATTAGTGAATGAAGGGAGATCTTATTCATAACTGAACTTCTATTAACAGCCTAGACAAGTGGACAAAGGACAAGGCAGGTACACAAAAGATACTATAGGATTTGTTAGAGTGGGTTAGAGTCCCACATTGGTTGGGGAATGGACAGGTGGTGTACTTATATGGACTTGGCCAATCATCTCCTCATGAGCTAGCTTTTGGGGTTGAGTTAGGTTCATGTAGCATATCTTTACATGGTATCAAAGCTAGGTCCATACCCGTTTGGGCTCCTGGTCCACGATCCAGTTGGGCCTAGGCGTGAAGAGGGGGGGGGGGGTGTTAGAGTGGGTCAGAGTCCCACATTGGTTACGTTGGTTGGGGGATGGACTAGTGGTCTACTTATATGGACTTGGACATTCCTTTCCTAATGAGCTAACTTTTGGGGTTGAGTTAGATCTAGGTGTCAGCCATATCTTTACAAGATTAAAAAGAAGTAATTACAGGGTTCCTTTTATGAGAGGTGGTTGTCTAAGTTGGTGCACGTATGGGGTTACATGAGTAAGTGGAAATGCATCTATTCTGTGTGGTTTTAATCTGAAAAAATTAAAAGCTGGAAACTATAGGAAATATACCCGGTTACCGTCCAGGTCAAACTCTTTCCCAAGAGACTCCATGACAAGCTGCTGTAAATACCTACTGAATAGTAATAAACTGTCCTTGTATGGGAGGACAACCATATCCTGCAAGAGATAAGAAACAGCATATCCATATAGTCAAATACACAACTATATGTTCCTCCGACATCACAACCACAAATCTGAAGGTGAACCAGACCTTGGATCCAACTCCATCAGTTGCCCAGTACCAACACAAAGCAAGTAGCGCTGCCGGGTTATCCCGAACCTGATGACAAATAATAAGTTGGTGCAATAGCAATCATCAATTTGTTCTAGTACAAATCAAAGACAGATTCTTGAAGTATAAAAATAGATAATGGCCCATCTTATTTATTCCTGAAGTCAGCCAAACAAAGAAACTATAGCTCCTATAATTCTACAAGGAAATTTATTTCAATTGTATGTACTTGGAAGATTGACTAGTTATTCTCAAAACTTCAAATACAAAAGAGTCTTTTATATGCCAAAAGAACATGAAAAAGGCCATAAAGTCATACCACAGTGGTCCTGTTTGCTTCGTCCATCAATGCAGCACCAGCGAGCATCTCTCTAATATCAATTCCCTGGAGTGAAAAAATATATGAGGCGTAATGTGACACAAATGTTCTAAGACAAGATGAGATAATTCCCTGTGTCTCATTCTATGCGACAAAGTCTGGCTGACCTTGGATTGTAAGTGTTGTCCTACTTAAATAATACATGCTTGGTAAAATTAGAAGTTTTAAGAAGTTCTGGAGGTTGTATATAAGTCAATTTGATAAAGACAATATCACACCAATCATCACATTCATTTACACAAATGAATTTGAATTTCTGAAACTTGTGAGAGTTACATGAAATATTCTTTCTTCTAGAATTGTGTTGAGAAGTTTGGGAAGTTTAAAGCAGTAAATTGTGATATATAAACAAACTGAGATTAGAAATGTGACTTTAGGAGTGTCAAACCTGAAGTGCAGCTGGAAGTAAACCAACTGCAGACATTTCAGAGGTTCTTCCGCCCACCCAATCGAACATAGGGAATCTGGCTAACCAACCCTCAATTCTAGCAGTGTTGTCAAGCAATGAGTTTTCTTGTGTAATGGCAACACCCTGCACATGAGTGGCAGTAAGCAAAAATGGGAAGTGAGAACTATTTAAGAGCAATGCTATGCACAGTCTGCAATGTATACTATAATGGAGAGTGAACAAAAAGACGGAACCAGAGGATAACAGACCAAGCAGAAACTTTTCATAGACCTACTAAAACTCCTAAACCAGTAGATGCAGATTAAACAGAGGTAAGCTGGTCATTATGTTAATTTAACTCTCTTACACAGAACTTTCATTTGCTTAACTAAATACGATACTCATCAGAAAGCTACTCCACCTTATGGCTAAAAAATATGAAAGCAGAAAAAAGAACCTGAGGTCAAAACCTGTTTTGCGAATATCAGGCCAGCTTCACGGAAGGCCTTCTGAACTTCTAGCAAGCCATTTCGGGTTTCTGGAGTGCCTCCACTCTAAGTAACATAAAAAGATCAAAAGGAGCATCAGAAAATCCTCTATTTAAGCAGCCCCCAGCGCTTTGGCATAGTGGTGAGAGTGCAAAGTATGATGTGTAGGTTAGTCGCACGTCACGGGTTCAAACACTGCCGCAGAACAAAAGTGCGGTGTTTAAGTGGAGGAGGGTAGAGGAGTTGGCTCATTATCTACCGAGTTCCGAACCGTGTGCCCTTGGAGATCTCTTGGTTATCAAAAAAGATTCTCTATTTTTGTTAAGGAAAAAAACAGAAACTAGATGCATAACCACCTTTGAAATAACAATAACAAGTGTTGAAGCCAGCTCAGGGCCAAGTTGCGCAATTTGATGATCAATGCCTGCTGGATCTGTGTTGTCGATAAATCTTATCTGCCAAGAGATGATAAAGCATGGTATAGATAAAAAAAGGTAAGCAAGAGTACTACACATGTATACAATAAGGAAGATTTATTATGAACTATGTAAAAGACAATTTATATTTCAAATCCTTCATCATTAAGTTTTCAGCACAAGTTATTTAGCATCGTTTGACTTTATCTACACTCTTAATGAGAGGAAAACAGTTCAGTGGAGAACCTCATTACTGCTTTTCAAATAAGAGAACAATATCATCATGATCACTACAGATGCAAGAAAAAGGGATAGGATTAAGTCAAGTCACTTGCATTGGCTTTGATGTTGTGCAGCACCAGTTTAAGCAAAGGTGCACATTAGATGGAGACATACTGGAAATTTTATGATATAGGTACTCACAACATGTTGAGAAATATGCTCGATATAGGAAACTGACTAAGAAGATATATTCCTCTTTTGTTCTCACGGGATTTGAAGTAGAAGAAAATTTGGTAAAACACCTTAATACTTTACTGCTAAAAGAGTGAGTTCAGTTACCCAGAAATTTCAAAACATAACAATCACTGATATTTGAACACAACTGCCACTTACCTTCAGAGGAGGGTTGTCAGGTGCCAATGCCTCAGCCACAAATTGTGGTCCAAGAGCTGAACCACCAATTCCAACAGAAAGAATTTGTGTAAATAGGCCACCAGAAGGAGTCTTGATCTGCACAGTAGATGTTGTAATTCACAATAAGTTGACCAAGCTTTCGGATACAACAGCCCATAACCAATCAAAGGAGCCAAAATATGCTTTCAGACGTTGAGGCTTAAAAGGATTTAGAAGTTAGAAACATAGAGTACATAACAACTCTAAAGTCAGAAGCTCCTTATAAGCTTATTACTACTTACTATTTCCATTCCCAAACAATCACTGAAACTACATTACTCGTATCATACAAATTTTTAACTATATCAACTTGAAATGCCTCTAGATTGATCAAAAACAAATAGAGATCATCAAAAATGGCCAAAGTTAAGATTTTTATAGCTTAAGATTATTCGAGCCGACCAAAAGGCAAATCAACTACACCTCAATTGCAAAATCAGCTTTACAAGTGCTATATTTCAACACTATTTAGGGGTTCTTAATGCAAAACAAAAAAAGGCAAATAAAAGGATGGACTTTTAGCTGAAACTCAGAGAGCAGAGTTGACACCAACTGACCTTACCACTGACGACATCATTTGCAAACTGGCAAACAGCTTCAAGAGTATTCTCAATCTGCAACCTGAGAAATGAGTTGGGAGCAAGATGAGGACTCCTTAGCCAATAGTGACCCACCATTCTACCCTCATCTGGGTTTGCAATAGCCCCCTTCTCCAAATCCACCATATCCTTAAACGCCTTCTGCAAACGAGGCTCCATTTCCTCAAGAAACCCATCAGTGAATCCAACCCGACTGATATCCAAATACAAACCCAGCTCCTTATGCTGATAAAGCCAGTCAACATATCTTTTCCACAGAGCATTCGGGTTTTTCTCCAACCCAACATTCTCCTTCTTCAACTTGTGTACGACGTCATTGTTTCCGGCCGACAAGCTCGCTGAAACCTCACGCGCCACCGCGTGAACATGGAATCTTGATTTGTTGGGCAAATAAATTGAACCCAATTGGGAAGAAGTGATTTTGTGAATGGATTTCACTTCAGATTTGAAAGATGAAGAAGGTGAGTAGATGCTAGAGAGAGAAGAAGAAGCCATTAATTGACACACCCAATTAAAAAAAGAGCTGTAAAAGCAAATTAGGAAGCGATATAAACAAGGAGAAAGAGAGATCAAGAAGCCATAGTTGAAAAAAGAAACACCCTTTTGGTTTATTTGGCTTTTGGAAGGTAAAGGGGGTTCTTTGTATACTATACTAGTGCTGTGATGGTCATTGTCGGTTGATATTTTACTTTTTTTTGTATACAGGGTATGTATGTGACAGTATTAAATTTTTCAAAGTGTAAAACAAGAAGTTGATATGGGGTTGGAGTCAATTTACAGGCTGAGATTGGTTGGTGATGATTTTGGTTTTTTGGAGGTATTGGTGCTATTTTGTGGTAGTCCAAGGACATGGGTCGGCTTCTTGGATATTCTTCTTCTATGTTGTTTGATTCGATCGGTTTCTCATGTGCTTGCACAAATATCATGCATCTTTAATAGGCATTTTGGACATATTTCACCTCATATTTGATAGTTCTAGTGTGGTGTTTGGACCAATGTTGGTGTAGGGAGAGGATGGTTAGATAGATGTGTGGACATACTAGGAGAGATATGATTAGGAATGAAGTTATATGAGATAATGTAGAAGTGACCTACGTGATGGATGAAATAAGAAATGTGGAGCTGAAATGATTCAGGTATGAAAACAGGAGGTGAGTGGACATGTCAGGAGGTGTGAGAGGTTTGTTATAAAAGGAGTTAAGAAAGGTAGAGGTAGGTCGAAGAAGAATTGGGACGAGATGATTATACCGGATATATCCTGATATACATCTAGCTTGCTAAGAAAATGACCCTAGATAGAAAGGTGTAGAGGTTGAGGATTAGGATATAAGGTTAGTAGGTAGTCGATGTTGGCGCCTGCCCCATCTCCTCGCAACCTTATTAGTAGTAGTGTTTAGAATTTGTTTCTTCAAGTTTTTACTATTTCTTACTTCATTTCCTTTGAATCTTGATATTTTATTGTCATATTTCTTCTTCTTCTTTTTTTTTTTGCAACTTGCTTTGCTATCGGAAACAGCTTTTCTATTCCACACAAGTAGAAGTAAGGTCTACATACACCTTACCTTCCCACAAATCCTACCTATGAGACTATGCTGAGTATGTTGTTGTTATAGTATTAATAGTGCTTCTATTGATTTCAATAAAAAACAAATTGAAGTATCAATAAAGAAAAAAAGTGTGACAAATTTAAATTTTATATTTAGGAGGTTCAAGATTCTAAGTTTTTGATTCAAAACTTAAATATTTACACTACTTTTCTGAATTTTATACTTATGTATCTTGATCTATGTCAAAAAATGGAAGAATTTTGTTGAATTCACTACCAATGAATTTTATACTTATGTATCTTGATCTATGTCAAAAAATGGAAGAATTTTGTTGAATTCACTACCAACATTTCACTCTTTTGGTGAGCCTCTACTTGATATCCTTCTATGTATACAATAGGTAACAACTAACACAAGAGATGTGCAATTAATCCTCTTCTCTTCATATGTGAAATTGGCAAATGTTGACACTTTTGATTGAGGAACATTTGCTTCAATTCCTTTTGTATTATGGGCCACCTGATTTGGATGTGTTGCAACCATTCAAATTGTTCTACCTTGTCATAATCCAAGTAGTAATGAGATCAACTTGTGCTTCCATTTCAAAATTCAACTTTAATAGTACTATATTATTTACATAGATTTTGTTATGACAAAAAACAACTTTTTCTTTTTTTTTGTAATTCTTTACGTGAATCGAGTAATATTTGTTTTCCATAATTTAACATAGCTAGCGTTAATTATTAAATGAAAGGTTATGAAGAACATAAATTAAGGTAGATGGGGCCTTATGGCCAGTAGATAGTTGAGAGTTGTCTCACTTACCCTTTCATACTTGTAGTCGTATGAAAGGGTAATAGTTTAGTACTAACATTTTATTATACAAAAAAATTCATGTATTCATCGTTATTCAACTCTATGATTTCATAATTAAAAATAATAATATTCTTAGAGCTTGTATAATAGCTAATAATTTAAATACTTGATTGTTAAAACGTCAATTATATCAAATCAAATTATATATTTATGGTTCTTTTAAGATAACCACACTCTTACTATTGATTTGTTTTCTCCATCATGTATGTTTTTGATGTAGGAATCATCTCTGATAATTTTGAATCTATATTTAAGTTATATATTTTATTTTATTTTAAAGTACTTAATTATAATCAATATTGACAAATTTCATTATATTTCTATAAAAAGCTTTGAAGTCTCAGGTTATTAATTAATTAGAATAAACAAATATTTTTTGTGATAGTACATTTTATTTAAGTTTGACTTTAATGATTTCAACTTCAAAAGTCGTATAGTTGGAATATATAATTTCACAATTTTGAACTCCAATCTCACACCATTAAGTGTAAAATTATTCATTAATTTGACAAATATTATTGGACATTTTCAAATAATATAGTGGACAACTATTATTGGACGGAGGGTACCAAAAACACCCTCGGGTATTCCTAATTAATCGATTTTTCCTTATTTTTCTTCAATTTTATCTCTCTCTTTTTTTGTCTGCCCTCTTTTTGTGGGATTGTCTTTTGCCTCTTCGGATTAGATAAAATTCTCTCATAATTTTTCTCATTTTAGCGGGTATCTAGACCTGCATTTTATTATTTTTATCTGGATAAAACTTTAAAAAAAAAAAAAAAACTACATTTTTATTTATCATATTTCTTGGTTTTTTTCCAACAAAATCTTTTTTTTTCTGTCGGCTCTGGTAAAAAGACGCAGATAAATCCTTTGTGGGTTTCTTATTTTTCCAGTGCTGAAACTATTTTTGAAAAGAAAAGATGATGTGGGACGAGTGGGGCAATGATTTTGGACAAGAATACGATGAAGAACAGCAGCAGCAAGAAGAAGAAGATGATTCTTATCTTAAATTTGATTTCTTGTCAGTGTTGTCTAAACCCAAGGTACTGTATCTGAGGATTATGGTTTTTCTTTGTTGAAATTTGTGTAAAGTTTGTATTTTGATTGGTGGGGTTTGCATTTCTTGACTGTTTATGTTATGTGTAGGATTATTACAGGATAGTGGTGGTGGATTTTGGTTTTGTTTTAGAAATTTGTTGTCAAGTTTGGGTTTTTGATTGGTGGAGTTTGCATTTCTTGATTGTTTGTGTTATATGTAGGATTTTTATAGGATTCTGGTTGTGGGTTTTGGTTTTGTTTTAGAAATTTGTGTCAAGTTTGGGTTTTTGATTGGTTGGGTTTGTATTTCTTGACTTTTTGTGTTATGTCTAGGAGGATTATAGGATTCTGGTTGTGGGTTTTGGTTTTATTTTAGAAATTTGTGTCAAGTTTGGGTTTTTGGTTGGTGGGGTTTGCATTTCTTGACTATTTGTGTTATATGTAGGATTATTATAGGATTCTGGTTGTGGGTTTTGGTTTCATTTTAGAAATTAGTTGTCAAGTTTGGATTTTTGATTGGTGGGGTTTGCATTTCTTGACTATTTGTGTTATTTGTAGGATTATTATAGGATTCTAGTTGTGGGTTTTGGGTTTTGTTATAGAAATTTGTGTCAAGTTTGGGTTTTTGTGTTTCTCAAATGTGTGTGTAGGATTATTTTGGGATACTGGAAGGGAATTTTGGGTTTATTTGCTGGAATGTTGTGTAATGTTGCAGTCTTGACTTGTGGTTTTGCATTTCTTGAATGTAGGATTACTATAGAATACTGGAAGTGGATTATGATGCCACGGAGGAGGTCATTCGATCCAATTTTATCCGTCTTGCGTTGGTTAGTTTTCATTCTATCCATGTTAAACAAATTCCTTTATACCTGGTTTATGATTTTTCCACCTTTGTGAGTGTTACACATTTCATTGAAGCTGGTCTACGAGGTAGTATATCTCATTTTCTTAGTTCGAGCATTCGTTTTATAATTTTTGTTCTGGGGACAGAAATGGCATCCGGATAAGCAAAAAGATCAGGATAGTTCTACCTCAAAGTTTCAGGAAATAAATGAGGCGTACCAAGGTTAGTTCTTTTTCAAAGCTGTAATCATTTATTTGATTCTTAAGTCTTAACTGGCTATTTCCTAAGCCTTTTACAAATCAAAGATGATTTATACAGAGTGTTCAACCTGCAATCAGTCAATATTTAGTTCATATCTGGGTTTTCTTGGAGTGAGTTTGTTTAATAACATATGCCTACTGCAAGTAACATGATTGATTGAGTAACTTGAGAATCAAACACTTGTTTCCCATCTAGATTCAGGCAAGATTGCTGCTGTCCCATCCATTGTACAGTCAGTATCGAGACATTCCTGTTTATATGCCAAATATCATATTCTTTAAGCCAAATTATAGGTCTTAGAATATAAGAAGATCAATTCTGTTGAAGAACTTGGAATAAAAAAATTAATTTGGTGAGTTTTTTTAGTCTCCGAGATGAATTTGTTTGTTCAGGTAAATGATTATTTTCTATAAAGACAAAATTGTGTGCTAAAGTTGAACTCCGTAGATTCTAGAATGGTCCAGTAGAGGGTGACTAACATTCGGTTTTCCAGACACCTGAATCTGCATTTGCCAACTAATCATAAAAGTTTAGAATAGTGAGAAAGAAAATTTCAGCAATTTTCATAGAGTAATTCTGAAGGTTCTAGAATTGTTGAAGAGTGCAAATGAGATTTGAATCTGGTGCAAAGAATGGTCCATTTATGTCACAACAAGCTTGTGAAGACTTATGTTTCTCATTGGCCATGTTTTTGAAAATTTACAATGAACTCAACTCAACTGCATCTCAGTCTCAAACTAGTTGGAGTTCTGTTAAATGAATTATGTGAATCCATTCCATTTTTCTGTTTTAAGAAAACAAAAATCTTATCTCCCAAATCATTGTACATTTCAATTTGAATTAGGAATTCTGTCATTCAATATTCCGAGGGTTGCCTTTTTTAGGGTAGGTGTCAATGTATTTTAACCTCCTCATTTTAGCTGGGGCTTGACTTGGCTATGCTTTCCGTGTTAATCAACTGATCTAAGAATTACAAGTTTACTAAATGAGACTTCAATTATTGTTTGTTAGACAAACTCAGAATATATCAGAGGAGGACCAGGAGGACCCTCATCGTGATCTTTCTAGTTAATAGTCAATGAAAAATTTAATGCAAGCTAATTTTCCAAGTTAGGACTGGTATAAACTGTTTGGATGTGTTTGTAAGAGGCGTCTTTATTTTTTGAGCTGCCTATTTTCTTGCATATTGTGGGAAAGAAACAATCCAATTTAAAACGATTTATGATCTAATTGCTTGTAAGAAGTTTGCGATCTAACGAGATAAATAGACTGATGCTTTAGAGCTTGTAGTTGCGTAGTCTTAGAGAGTCTACACACAACTTGAGGAGATGAACAGATGCTATAATTCCTGTGTGAAGTATGTCTTCTTAAGTGGAGTGTGCAAGGATACTAATTCCTCAGAACTTTCTTTTGACAGTGGTGGTAATATTATCTAGTATCTACTATGGTATGTGGGTGAATGGGAGAAAGAGAGTAATTTTAAGCTTGATGCCGGTATCCAGAAGCTTAAAAGTTGTAGTAATAGTTACTTTAAATTCGGAACGTAAATTTGAATTATATAGGTGTCACTTAAAGTCCTCCTTACTTTTGGAGAGCTATCCTCCTTGACATCCCAAGGTAAATAAAATTTCTGGAGGGTAGGGGGTTTGACAATAGGAACCCATGCTTTATGATTGAAACAACAATGGCATATATAAAGTTTCCCAAAATTTTTACGTATTGGACAAGTGGTTTGACACTTGATAACAGTTATATAAGCTGCCTTGTCGGACAATGTGATAACCAGACCATAGTGACATGTTCACCAACTTTTTACATGTCTTATATTTTTAATCCCACTCTTACTTTCACTTTTGTATGTGTCTGTTTCTCATTAATATTAAGGACATTTGTTGTGTTTTCCTATATTTTAACTTCCCAATTGTGTCAAAACAGTTTTGAGTGATCCTGTGAAACGACAAGAATATGACAATAAAGGGATGCTACGAGCCTATGATTACAATATCGTTGTAAGTTTCCTCCCAATTTTTTCTTCCTGGTTAGTGTAGGTACTTAACTATGTCTTCGTTGTTAACACTGCTCTGACGTTTGATTGCAGGAATACCTTAATCGCTACAAGGGTCTTATCCTAACGTGTAACGGTCTTGGTATGAAGCACTCAATATGGTAAAACCAAGACACACCTTCCCATTGTAGTATATATTGCGATCCTACTGGCACCACCACATATTACAGGAGTTGGAATGCACAAAAGCTGGATCTGTAGTTGACATCAATTAGGCTATTGTACTTTCTTTTGCACATGTATAGAGAAGCCGATAACACTGCCCTAATCACAAACCTCATTTTAGAGGACTGTTTATATGAAACCTTCTTGTTTCTATTCTATCCTCTTTTCTTTTTGGGAGTTGTATCGACTGAAGAACTGGTGGCTCTTGTTCTCGTAGATTTCTTTCGAGAATATCCATGGATTTTTATGTTATCTCAAATCATGGTTGAGAATGAAATGCGGTTGTGCACGCATTTTCTATCAAATTATTGTTGAATCTGTACTTTATCAGGGTATTTTGTTGAGCTCTCTATCGACCATTTCTTCAGCAGTCGGATATAAAGATTGTGAACTATTTCAGCTATGGTCTACGTGTTATTAATTGAATACAATAAGAATTATGCATGCGTTGAAATGAATTCTTGCATAGCTCCTCAGTTCATTCAAATGCAAACTCTGGTAAAGAACTGGAGGTTGATCTCTGGCACGAAGTAGCAATTTCTAATTTTTTTAAGTAGTAATTCACTCGATGGGGCAAACATTACTAGCATACTCTGTGTAATCCCACAAGTGAACTAAGGGGGCAACATTAGGATGGTAAAATGCATATGTTGATGTCTGCTGCAAGCTAATGACGCCGAAATTGGCATATTCAACTATCTTCTTTATAAAAAAGTCACTGAAAAAAAAATACAAAATGCCTAAAATCACAGCACATGTGAGTAGTAACTATTGCAGAACCAACTCATCAAGTAATTGAAATGCAGGCAACAACTTTCGCTCCCTGCATATCACATCAATCAACATACTCCATGTCTGAGGCTCTGGCTTAAACGACATCTCTAACAGCCCAAACAATGCCAAAGCTGCATCAGCTGCCTTTCCAGCCTCGCATAGTTGAACTATCAATTCATTTGACGTAGCAAAATGAGGCACAAATCGTCTAGCCAACATCAAACCCAACAACTCCATCGCCTTTTCTAGCTCACCTTCTTTACACAAGAAATTTAACACGATCCTGTAACTTTCCTTACTTAGATGGACACCATCATAAGGTAACCTCTCAAGCATATCGAAAGCTTCACTTGATCTGGAGGCTCTGCACAATCCCCCGAGTATGATTTTTATTGTCACATCATCAGCTTTACACCCTTTATCCTTCATTTCTTCAAGTAACTCGATGCCTTCGTCAACCTTACCAGCCCTACAGAAGGAATTTATTAATGTTGTATATCCTACTACATCTGGTTTTAGGCCTACTCCCTTCATCTCATGAAATACCTCCTTGGCATCTCCAACTCTTCCTTCCTTACAAAATCCATTCATCAAAGCTGTGTAATTAACTATATTTGGCTGACATCCATTTTTCCTCATGAATCCTATTATGTTCCTAGCTCTATCCACCTTTCCTGCACGACAAAATGCATTTATTAAAATATTGTAAGTCAGTGCATCTGGTGGAATCTGATCCTTAGCAAGCATTTTCTCGAAAAGGTCAATTGCATCTTGAAGCCTTCCACATCGGCATAAGCCATCCATGAGGGTGCTGTAAGTAATCAAGTTAGGATGAGAAACTCTGGACTTTCTCATCTCTTCTACTACTACAAATGCAGCGTCGACATCCCCTTTTTTGCAATGATACTTGACCAGGATATTGAAAATGCATGTGTTGGGCTTCAAATCTAGATGCTTCTGCACGTTTAAGAGAAATTCCTTCGCCAGTTCAATCTGTTTTGCTTCAATAAGCAGATTCAGACATGTGCTAATGGCATTGAGGGAAGGCTTTTCCCGAACAATAGGCAAGATTGCATCAAACATCTCTAGAACCTTTTCGTGGAGAGAGGATTTGGAGTAATGCTTCATGAGATTAGTAAATACGCCTTCATGAAACTTGCAAGTTTCATATTTCATCTGATGAATAATAGCCTCAACTGTTTCGAATTTCTTGCAAACAGCAAGTCTATGGAGAAGAACAGCATAGGTGGAGTTATTGTGATTGAAACCCTTCTGATCAGAAACCTTGTTAAAGATCTCCAGGGCACGTCGTGCATCCCTCTCTTGTTTTATCAAATTGACTGCAGATTCATGAGATATATACTTGCGTTTTCTTGGCAATTGTTCTGAAGTGCCGTCTCTCTCGATAGGAGCATCTGGCCTTGGGGAATTCCTGCTCTGGTAATGCAGAGGAGAAATCCATTGAACTGAAGATGAAAATAACCTAGATGAAGAACAGAGACTGCATCTCTTGTGCCCAATAGCTTTCATTCAAGTTAACAAGACTGCAGGATCCGTGACTCGAATTCCACCTGAAGATTATATGCAGCTGTTAGGGTAGAGAAAAAAAGAAGTTATACTCCATCCCAACTCTCATACAGACATGAGAAATAAGCACAGTCGGCTCAAGTCTGTACTTTACACCCTCAAAATTATGGCCTAACACAACACTTTGCATCCACGTAACTATATTTCAGTTAACACCTGCACAATCAACATTTTTTATTTAATTCGCAGGACAATCCCCTTTTAAAGCTCATTTATCCAAAATAAGACAGAATCTTGAACATACCCCGTTTTTCATGTAAAGATACATCATCCCCCTCTTTCCCTAGTTTCATTTTCTCACTTCTAATGAATCTAGAAAATGGAATGGTGTATGACATTGTGTAAGTGTTGCATACCTCAACTAGACCATATCAACTATTCAGATTAAAGAATCAGTCATTCACTTGAAAAAAGACACATTTTTTCACAATCCAAACCAACAACAATATACCCAGTGTAATCCCACAAGTGAGGTCTGGGAAAGATAGAGTGTATACAGACCTTCCTTGGGAGATTTTCTCACTTCTAATGAATCTATAAAATGGAATAGCATATGACATTGCATAAGTGTTGCATACTTCAACTCGATCATATAAACAATTTAGATTAAAGCATCAGTCATTCGCCTGAGAAAGACACAATTTTTTTCTCAATCCAAACCAACAACATCGTACTCAGTGTAATGTCACAAGTGGGGTTTGAGGAGGCAGGGTGTAGCACACCTTACTCTACCACTGTTTTTCGAAAGACCTGTTTTTCGAAAGACCCTCCGCTCAAGTGCAGCAAACAAGTCAGAAAATCCACACAATATCAAGTAGCAACCACTAACACAACAAATAACAATATGGCATAAAAACTTACATACGCATCAGAGCTAAACTGAAAACCCAAAATCCTAAAACTAATATTCAATACTTGGAAACAAAATTTAGAGCAAAATCAGAGAAATCACTATAACATACTACTTGTGATAGTTAAATTGTTTACCAGTTAATGAATGATGGAGCTTACAATCCAAGATCCTCTTTTTCACCCCTATTCAAGAAAAGGGTAAACTTAGAAGTGGATTTAACAAGTCAATTCGCCAATTTTGCAGAAATGGACAAGAACCGGTAGAGGGATTCAGTTATGGGATTTTTGTCGACGAGGAGGCTCAGGGTTTTTCGTTTGCAATTGTAAGTTTAATTTCATTTATGTTTTTTTTTTAATGGAATGGACAAAATCTTGTATTCAAAAAAAAAAAAAAAATTTACCATCAAGCAAAGTTGTTATTTATTTTTATTTATTGAAAGAAGATATCTTTTTGTGATAGGACTAAACATGGAAGTATATTAGATCAATTGAGACAAAGGAGTAGTAAAGTTGATTTTATCTTCGCATGAAAAATGATTAAACTGGATTTAAATGAGTTAAAATATATATATATAATTAATATAAGATAAAATTATTTAATTAGATAAATATTCTTATTATACATATTAATTCGTTTTATATTTTAAAATAATTACATATTAATATATTATTTTATAAATATTCTTATTATACATATTAATTCGTTTTATATTTTAAAATAATTACATATTAATATATTATTTTATAATTTTATATTAAATTTAGTTTAAATATATTTCATTAAAAATAGAGCTTCATATATCTATCGCTCACAAATTATGCCCCGTAATTCAAGTCTCTCTCCTTTTTATCTCTCACACACTGTTCCTCTTGTTATTGAATTATCATAACATTTTATGTAGTAGTCCACATTCAATTTTTGAAGTTTGTAATTGATTTCATCCATATTTCCATGTCATGTATCTAATTTAATAAAGTTTTCAATAGTTATTTTTCTTTTACTCGAAGATTTATATCAATATCAAATTTTTTTTGATGGTTCATTATTTCAGATATTTTAAAATGCTTTAATTTATAATTAAAAGAATTGTTACTCGACACAATTATAATCTACCTAACATAAACCTTCATTTGATTTGGATTACACCCAAAAATTCTAAATTGCAGTCTTTTTCTATAGTTCTCTCTCATAAAGATAGTGACATTTTAGTTGAAAATAGACACTTTGAAAGTATTACATGTATCTAAATCAGATACATTGGATTATTATGGAATTACAATGAAAAATCAACATTAACATAATTAATGATAATGAAAACCCACCTAAGTCAAAGATACTTTTATCGATTCAGATGCTCATGAAAAAATTAATATCGAATAATTCTCTACTTCTATTAATATTCTTTTAGTTCGATTATTGTTAGATATAATATTATCTATGATTTATTTTTTTACCTTTTATATATAAATACATTAATATATATTATGAAATTTGTGTCCGAACATAATTACTAGTTAAACTAATGTAAATTTATGTAGTTTCCTCCTTAAATTCTCATCTAAATTTTATATTTATTAGAGTTCTCAAATTTGAATTTCTCTAAATACGAAGTCTTATCGAGATCGAGTTGAAAATAAAAAAGAAAGACGTGTATATGCAAACCGAAGAAAAAGGCAAAGAAAAAGAAGATAAAAATCTCTTCTCTCTCTTTTCACACTTCACACTTCACACATAAACAGTGTTGAGAAGAATCGATTCTCTTTCGCCTAAATTTTCTCTCTACTTCATCCATGGCGGCTCCAATCCCAGAAAATCTCAGCCGTGAACAGTGTCTTTACTTAGCCAAACTCGCTGAACAAGCCGAGCGCTATGAAGAAATGGTTCAGTTCATGGACAAACTAGTTCTCAATTCCACGCCGGCCGGCGAACTCACCGTTGAGGAACGGAATCTCCTCTCTGTCGCTTACAAAAACGTGATCGGCTCTCTTCGTGCCGCCTGGCGTATTGTTTCCTCTATTGAACAGAAGGAGGAATCACGGAAGAACGAAGAACATGTGCATCTTGTTAAGGAGTATAGAGGTAAAGTTGAGAATGAACTTTCGCAGGTTTGTGCTGGTATACTCAAGTTGCTTGAGTCAAATCTTGTTCCGTCTGCTACTACCAGTGAATCAAAGGTGTTTTACCTTAAGATGAAAGGTGATTATTACCGGTATCTTGCTGAGTTTAAGATTGGAGATGAGAGGAAGCAGGCTGCTGAAGACACTATGAATTCTTATAAGGCTGCTCAGGTACACTTTGAGTTGACTTTTATTTCCTATTTTGCGGTATCTTCTAGGTTTTGAGTTTGATTTTTGTTTGTGCTTTTTACTGTTCTTCATATTAGGGCAAATTACTGTTCGGTTTTCTTATTAACTTGCTGTGCTAGTAGGATTTTCATTGAGATCTGAAATTAATGTAGAAACTGTAGATCATTTCGATGTGAATGTCACTAAATTTAGTCATTCTGATCTGAATTTTATGTATTTGCGTTGAAAATGTTGAAAATGTTGAAAAGGCACTAATAAAAATAAACTAGTGGGGATTGTTCAATCTGAGTTTGATCTTTCCGTTCCATTTTAGTTTTTCTTACTACTGTGATTGAAATTGTGAGAAATGAGTTGTTTAGCTGGAGGTTAAAGATGATATGACTTTGGGCCTATGGGCTAAACTGCATCTAGGTCTTCCTAGTTATTTGTTGTGATAGCAGGATTTGTGTTGAGATGGGGACAAAGCATCTTGATACTGTAGCTAGATTTCAATATAAAAACAGTTTTAGCCATTGCAATCTGGATTTAGTTCTTTCATTGAGATTGTGATGGAGAATCTTGCATTAGCATATAATGTTAATTTTTCTGCTACGATTTGTCTTTTCATCACATATTTTTCTAATATGTTGTTAATTAGTGATATGTGTTTTTAAGCTGCAGTTTAAGATGATGTTCCTTTGCACTGTTATCCTCGACTTTGAAAGAGATTTGTGTAAATGTATTATTTTTATAGAGGAAATCATAGGTACAAGTACGGCAACTAAAAGAACAAGGGATAGAACTTTGTGATCAGAAGACTGTAGCCTTACTCTGTTGTTGCTAAGCAATGCCACGTTTATTGTGCTATGTTTCATATCTGTATTAGACGAAGTGTCATTTCCATCCAAGAAGGGTTTTTCAACACCAAATTGTTTTGATGCTTTTTTGAAATTAAAGATTGAACTGAAATGATGAAGAAGTCCTTGTTGTGTTTAGTTAGAAGATCGGTTGTAAACTGATCAGTGTTTGTAAATATCCAAGGATGTGTGCATTAATAAGGCTTACACCCAATTTAGCAGTAGTTGTGTCATTGATGTAGTTAGGAGCAGTTTGTTTTTACTCGGGTTGGGTGTATGAATCACAAAATTAACTTCACATGCAAAGGCTTTCTAATTATGCTGCGCATTTTTGGACACTATAGAGGAGGTTAGGATGATTGCTACCTGGACTTTTCAGTTCTCTGTTTTTGCTCCCTTTATTTCGAAAATTGTTTAGTCTGGTTTGTGAGTATCTGTTCTACAGTTGTTCAAATTTTGTATGTTCATATCCTTGCATTTCATTTTTGTATACAGATTTCCGTCACATAGTTGGAAAATTGAGTTTCACTGATTCTGTTTTGCTGCCTTTGTTGTCATTGAAGGAAATTGCACTGATAGATCTGCCTCCAACACATCCCATAAGGCTTGGTCTTGCACTCAACTTCTCTGTCTTTTACTTTGAGATACTGAACTCATCTGACAAAGCTTGCAGTATGGCAAAACAGGTAAAATTTAGTGTCTATGGTAATATGCTTCATTTGCAGTTTTATATGTTCTGAGCAGGCTGAACTGTTGTTTAGCTTTGACTAATAAAAGAGCCATCGAATAAAGTCGGGGAAGGGTAACTGAATATCGATGGTGAGATGCAGTGAAATATGTAGAATGCAAGGCCAATAGAGTGGTGACTCAGGTAGAAGAAAGTGATCTGACTTATTAGAAAAGGGAGAATTAATGAGTGGGAAATGGATGGATAGGATGAGAGAGGACAAGTCAGAGACAGCTGAATCCAAGTGATTTAGAGGAAGTGGGTTGACAACTTAATATAATATAAGAGAGATGACAGTAGGATAAGTTATTTAAAAGCAATAAGTAGAAATGATCTGCTTCGGTGCGTGTATATTCTTCTTCTAAAGTTTGCATAGTCTAAGTCAAGAGCTAGTGTACTGTTAAAATGTTGGTGAAGTTAGAAATTGACGACAGTCCTACCTTTGGCTATAAAACTGATTTATAGTCAAGGTTAACCTAAAGTGCTAGTTGATTACGAACCTTGAGCCTTGTATTTGCTCCTCTTCAAATTGTAGGTAACCTGCAGATCGAACATTTAGGTTTTGCCATCAGTCTCTATGGTATCTATATTATGCTTACGCATGCCAGTTGATCTAGTTATATTAAGAGCGATCCATATCTTTGCATTTGGGATGATTTTGTTTGTCTACTTGTTTAGGCATTTGAGGAAGCCATAGCTGAGCTGGACACTTTAGGTGAAGAATCATACAAGGATAGCACCCTCATAATGCAACTCCTACGAGACAATCTCACACTTTGGACCTCAGATGCTCAGGTAGGTGCTTTTGTTGAAAGTTGCCATCACATGCACACACGTACTTACTCTGAAACTTGATGTTATTACTTATGAAACTTCCTTTAATTGTTGTCGTGTGCTTAATGCAGGATCAGTTGGATGAATCTTGATTGGCATGGTGACTCATAGTCTCTATTTAGGAATGGGCTCTAAATGTTGTTTGCTTTGTTGTGCTGACTTATTGTATAAGAAAAAAGACAGCTTCGCTTGACACATGTTATGTTTGATATTTGACTTGTGGTGGTTTGGTACTTGGAAATCTAGTTGTTAGATTATTTTTCTCTTATTGCAATGGAATCTTAGTACTGTGTATGAGAAAAACCTTTAATGAATGCTTGTGTCCTTGAGGACGTTTCAAAAGGTATCATGAAAATGGGATACAAATATTTTGTGAATGGTGCTATTGGAATCTGTTGATAGCTCATCCAATTGCTAAAAGTTAAAAATATAGTGTAGCTCTTTGATGTTGCTAAACGTAGAAGCAAACAATTCTCTGAGTGATGATGCATTCCGATGATTAGAAAATATGCAACTGCTAGAAGAGCTGAGTTGGTGAATTTTAGTATTAAAATTATCGAACTTCAACAAATCTTATTTCCCATTTCGACTTAATAATTTTGTCCTGAAGTCCCATGAATATATGTTAATTCAACATCGATGCAAACGGCTCTCCTGAATATTAGTTATTCAATCATAGTCCACTCGAAAGCAAGCGTACCAAAGTACCCATAACTTAATGAAGGTTTCATTCTGTCACCATATATACAAAAGGCAATGCCCAAAATCACCCATGAATGTAAGATGAGATACTATTTAGAGATAGATATAAGACGACCTCACATCAAGAGTCAAGACTAACAACACAGTTTAAGTAACTAGTACTTAGAAAATACCAAATAACACACACATTTGTCTTTTGACTCTTACTAAGTTACATGCTCAAGGCTGAACAAGCTTGTCTTGGCTAAATCATTCATCCCTTGTGCTATTCTTGAGCCATTCTAGGTACTGTGGACTGCCACCAACTATGGGCATGGCAATCACTTCAGGAACACTGCAAAAAACAACCAAGAGAAGGATCAAAATAATCCATGCACTCTCTCCACGCCTAAGACCAAGCATGAATGTTTGAATTTTTGGAGCAGAAACCATAGGCTCACGGACTGGTAGAAAGTGAAATGTATAACAAATGACATGTCGAATCAGGCCTTGGGCCTAACTCAAACCCCAAAAGCTAAGCTCAAAGGAAGGACGATTGCCCAAGCTTTATAAGGAGCTCGGGGTTCTCGTTGCGGTCTGAATGTGGGATCACTCTCATCACAAACACATTACTATACATGAAAAATCTGTCTTCCTCCTAAAACCACTTTTAACATTGGAAACAGATATTCAAAAGGATGATCTGTGCCAGGTTTGTCTAACTAATGCAGAAAATAAGATGGTCGAACATTAAATGACAAGTTAAAAACTGAAGAAGCACTGATGTCTTATAATTGGAAGAAAAAAAAAAAAAGCAAAGATGCAAAGGACTTACTCATATTCATGGTTGGCATTCACGTGCTCCGTAAGAGCTTCTAAAAGGGATTCCCTGGTCTTGATTATAAGCAGCTCTTCAGAATCGGTCTGTATCTGTTAACAAAAAAACAAAAAGCAAAATTACTCTTAGGAAACAGCGCGACACATATAGTGTACGGGGGCAGAGCCAAGTAGGTTCATCCAAACCTCTTTGAACGGAAAATTACATTGTTTATACATGATAAATTATTTACTATGTATATATAGTAGATGTTAAATCCCCTTTGAATTCTTTGTGTAACACCCCGCTACTTGAAAGAACTAGAATTAGAAAGAAACCATTTTTGGAAATAATCAAATTTGGAAAGTTTGACAAGTTAAGCCAAGTATGAGTTTTGGGGTCAACTTCAAACGACCATAACTCCTAGCAGAGGATGAGTTAGGTGGGCTACAAGATACCATATGAAAGGTCATTGAATTATCTTTCCAACGCCACCGAGTTTGCTCATTTTCGAGTTCGTATGAGGGAGATATGCCAGTTTGAAGTCGGGCTGTCTGAATAAGGAAAGTCAATCCCGGATTTTAGAAGGGTATTTGGGTCTTTTCATTACCCAATTAACTTAATTCGTTTTTGGTAATTACTTAGGGGTCCAAACTGAATTGGTTCAATTTACGCACTCAAATTACATGCTAGGGTTTTGGAGAAAAGAACTCAAGAGGAGAAAAGAAGAGAAAGGTCAAGATTCGTCGATTTCTTGAGGAATTGATTGCGGATTTTGCCAAGGATTCAACCCTACGAGGTATGTGAGTTCACATAGCGTTGACTTTGTTCACCCATGCGCCAAACATGTTTATTTCAGCGTGAATTTGTCCTAAAAAGGTTGAAAGCTTGATGTTCTCGATGTGTGTTCTTGAATTTGCTTTCGTTCTTGAATTGGGCTGAGATTGAGGAGTTCTTGAGATAGTTGTGTTGATTATTAGAGTTGCTTTGAGTTAGATTCTTGTGTACATGTATTGGGTATATGAATCTAAAGAGAAATTGAGAAAAAGAATCGAATTAAGGTCAGAAAACGAGAAGAAAATTCGTCAGGAAATCACCTGGGGAGGGCATGGCGCGGCGCGCCAACAACGCGCCCGGGACGTCTGCCCCCACCCATTTTTCGTTGTTTATCCCGTCTAAGTTCTCTTAAAGTGTCCTATCACTTCCTATCGATTCTAACTACTCTAAATGACTTCTAAACATCTAGAAATCATCGGTAAACATGAATCATAACCTTGAATCCATCAATTCAAATTCAAGGAAAGTTAAGAGCCAAGTCTAGAGAGCTAGTAGAGTCATTTCAAAAGTCTTTTACAAATGTTTTAAACTTGTTTTAAAGACGTGAGCATTGAGTTGAGTAAGAGTGAAGTTCATTTCTTCAAATGATTATAGGGGAACTAAGTATTCCCAAGAGTTAAAATGTTTTCACATTTAAACAAGAAAGGAAATACCGATTTCCAAGAGAGCTTTTCAGCTAGTTTTTGAGTAATAATCTCAAACCACAGAAAGAGTTGTGTTTTTAAACATATGAGCTGAGTATATTTTGGGAGTAGTATTGAGCACCGATATGGAAATGAGTTCATAATAACTCAAGTCTCCATAAACCATGTAGCCATCGTGGGTAGAAAGGGTCATACTTTTTAGATGATTTCTTAATGCTTTTTAGCATAGACTAGTGGATCCACTTAGTTGAGGCGTTCTATATCCCGGCAAGTTATAGGACAGTTCTGGCAGCGTGGGCGAGACGTTGTATCATCTCATAGTGATGGTTGTCGGTTAGAGAAACTCTCACATAAGTATATTTCTTTATTATATATATATTCATTGAGTTGTTATTGTATTTTTCAATACATTGAGTTGCTACCTACTGTTTAAATCTTTATATAAACTGCATCTTTACTGTTGGTTATTTATACATTGAGTTAAGTATCCATGAGTTGAGTAAAGCTGAGGTAAGTGTTTCTTTCAGAATTCAGTTCAAGCTTATGTCATGTTTAGTTTTCCCCTCGCATGCTCGTACATTCAATGTACTGATGTCATTTGGCCTGCATCGTTTTATGATGCAGATACAGGTAATCAGGATCAGTATCCAGCGCCTCGTTGATCCAGTCGAGCACTCAGAGTCAGTTGGTGAGCCTCCTTGCTTTCCGGAGGATCCCCTTTTTACATTGTTTTTAGCATTTTCAGTTGTTAGGATGATCGGGGGTCTTGTCCCGACATCCCTCATAGTTTAGAGGTTTCATAGACAGTTAGTTACTTGTTCTTTAGTCTTTCCATTTTCAATTGTTTATGTTTAGACTCGAGTTGCCACTTTGGCTAAGTTGAATGTTTGTTTCAAAAACATTCTAAGTTTAGTTGAGACAGTTGAGTTTATATTGCATTTGAATTCTCTTATTAATGCTTAAAGTCTTCCGCTGAGAGTCTAGCCAGGCCAAGGGTTCTCTTGGGGCCGGCAATGGTTCTCGAGTGCCAGTCCCGCCCAGGGTGTAGACTCGGGGCTTGACACTTTGTGTGTTTACTTTTTCATATTTTAAATCCTTTTAGTGAAACTCCTGTCCCCGCCACTGATAGTGTATCGCGAAAAGTTGATTACAATCAAAGTTGAAGAGTCTTTTGAAGAAGAGACTTACCTCTCCTTGCCACTCGTAAACCGATTCTACACCTGCACACACAGCATATCAATTCACTTATGCATCCACAAGCTTCTTGATGTACTAGTCATAACTGTAACATGTTAACTTAGAAAACAAGACTTCTGAGGAGACCAACTAATCTAATAATTTTAGCTTGAATTTGAGTAACTCCGCAACCAAGAGGACTCCTACACATGTAAGGGGAATGCTAAGGGAGACATACACGGTTAAAATGCACTTCGGTGTTTTGCCAGACATAGGTTAGTAAATATTGAAGCAATGTCACAAACAGAAACAAACAAAAAGCTAGTTGATACACCTTTCTTTTACAAAATACATAACTGTGCAGATGCCCCTGGATAGAGCCGGTTTATAGAAATCAGTACCAATTACCAAAACCTACAGTTTATGTCCCTTCCAACCCCAAAAATTCTTCCATATTATCAGAGGATCTCAATAAGGTTCAATCTCTGGAAGGGAGTATAGTCAAAAGCACGCAACAGTACAGGCAGTAAACAAGAGAAACAGCAATATATTCGAGTTCATATATGCAAATTATTTCATGCAAGTGATAAAGAATCAAAATACCTAAAAAACTAATGGTTACCTACATTTGAAGGAATCAAACTTTAAGTTCAAGCGCAAAGTGTTACTAGAAAATGATGTGGAATCAGCACTCTTCTAATTCAATTCACGACAACAAGAGAGAACCACACTTTCCCAAGAACATCAGTATTAGCAGCATGTTGAACTGAAGTTGAATTGCTAAATTCAGAGATGGGTCATTCGTTTAGTGCAAGACAAAAACATGAAGGTTACATTGTCTAGTTAGAGAATTAATAAGGAGTTGTGCTCGCCTGGTACTCTATTAACACATGCTGCAAGTTTCTCCTTGACTATGCTCCCTGCCAGTTTCTTACCTGCAAAATAGTTAGAATACAAGATAATGATGCTAAAGTTCCATCCATAGCATCAGAAATCACAGAGATTATATAAAAGTAATCAAAAAGATAGCATCATCAGATATTTGTGGAAAATTATGCTGAAACCATCTTTACATAACATGTTTAAATTAGTACACTTGGGCAGATAATAAATATTGCTTCAGACTATTGGCACTTTGATACAAGTCGAATAGAATAGTGCAGATTCTCCCTTTCTGTTCAGACAATGACTAAGATTCACAAATCTAAAGAGCTCGAATCCGAAGAAGTTACTCTAAGGGTGTGTACAATAATTTTTCAATTTTCCATGTTCGGGTGGTCAAAGTATTCCACATTGATCGTGTCCTCCCCACCCTCCATCAGACCTCATCTTCACCCCTACCCCACCTCTCATAGTATTTGTCTTAGATCATATACAAATGCTTTTAGGATAATACTTTTTGCTTACATACCAAACACAAGAAAATAGGTAAGAAATTCACTTATTTTCCATGAAAAACAGTTTCCTCCTACCGAACACACCCTAATTATCCTTCTAAATTTTCTATCTAAGAATGGAACTAAAAGCACACCAGAGAGAACCAGCAAAGGAAAAAGCATATATGTGATCCCCAGACCAAGCGATCACCATGAATCAAGTTCAAGTGTAAACAAAACTCAACAGTCCAAACAGAGATCATAATTCAGCTAGAATCCTCAACAAGATTACAATTTTACTGAAAAAATCACAAAAAAAACAACAATCATCAAGAGATAATAAAATCAAATGCCAAAACTACAAAAAAAAAAAAAAGATAAAACAAACCCAATTCTTTGTTAGGAACAGTGACATAAACAACAATGCTTGGAATAATCTTGCTGTTAGCTTCCATTCTAATTCTACTAACACTTGCACTCTGTCTTTCACCACCTAATTTCGACCTGAAAATGTAAAAACAAAACAAACCCAGATATCATTTTTCTCTAAACCCCACAATCCATTTTCAAGATTCTGATCAGAAATCGCAAGAGAAATGAAAAATTACCGTAAAAGAGGGGCAAAGGGAAGTGAATGAGCAAAACCCGTATTAGTAAAAGGTACAGAGAGATTAGAAAGACCAAAAGTAAGAACACAGAAAGCGCCTACTATGGGCAATTTCCGACGGATTAGAGTTGATGATGCTATTGCTGAGAGTGTTAATGCCATTGATATTTGTTCTGCTTTTATAGTATTTGCTTATTTTCTTGATTAATGCCATTGTTAACCAAAAAGCAAAGAATTGTTGAAAGCCTGAAACTTTCTAGAAGAGATAAATTTTGGGCTTTGTTGTTTATATCCAATGTGAGGCCTCTTGAAAATGGGCTGGGCTGGATCTACCAATAGTAAGAGCTTTCTTTCGGAAGGCCAGGTTTCAGAAGATGACCTAACGAAGGAAGACTTGAAAGTTGGTGAGTCAAGTAGTCAGACTCAAGTTAAAGAATAAAGAAAATGAGCTAAAGTTTCGAATTTTGTTAGGTAAACTACCAGATAAGGTGGATTGCGAAATGATCCTGACTTTGCCAAGAGAATTCATGGCAGAAATCAATCAGATCACGCTTTAAAGATTATTTTGAGCAAACTGATTTTTCTATATGTAAAATGTAAGATCAATATTGTGTATGTAAGATTAAGCAATATATGAGTAAATAGATAAAATTTCAGAAATAGTAAAGATAATGGACATAATAAGGTTTTATAGCTATAGTTTTCATAGTTGCGCTCCATAGCTATAATTCAATTTGCTATGGAGATTGCGGTTTGTATATTTCGCTAGCACGTTTGTATATTTTGCTTGCAAATATACAAACAGGGTAAGCATATACAAATAGAGTCTGCGGTTTGTATATTTCGCTTACAAATATACAAACAAGGTAAGTATATACAAATTTTGTATTTATACATTTAGAATTTTTTTTCAAAAATTTGTTTGTATAATTCGCTTGACAATATTCAGTAGGGTAATTTATTATGATTTTTTCATAAATTGTATATAAATAGCTAGGGTAAGCATATACAAATTCTGAATTTATAAAATTAGAAATCGAATTATATAAGTTCTAAATTTATACAAACAGAGACCGAATTATACATATTCTGGATTTATAAAATTAGGCAGCGGAATAGCAAAATTTCGCAAATTTGTAGCTCCGAATTAAAAATAATTAAAACAATTAATATATAACATAATATACTCTAGATGTTTGTCATTTTCCGTAATTTTTCCAAATAAATATTAGTCTAACGTTTAACTTTATCTGAAAGAGTAATTTTCAAGCCTTGTGTTTTGTTGTTAATCTAAAATATATGAGGCCTCTTTGAAATTGGACTGGGTTAGTAATTTGGGCTTGTTGAGAGCCTCGTTAAAGCCATGATTTCATATTGGAAAATTACATGGTTAAACAAATTTATATTATTTAATTAGTCATCATAGCTACAGTTTGCTATAATTATCACTCGCGACTGATATTAACTGCTAATGACGTGGGTTCGGTTCGAGTTTTTATAATTAGCCACGTTTGTATAATTCGCAACTAACAATTCTTCGTTTGATTTGTATTTGTATACGATGGTTTGTATTGGTATATGTCATTGATTTCCTTTGGTTTTTCAGTTTTATCACCAGATACATTCAATCTTTTTGTATAACTTTTTAAAGTTTGTATAAACGTGTAGTTTTCTGATTTTGTATAATATAATTTGTATAATGTAATTTGTATGATATAATTGTATAACTATTTAAAGTTCAGATGTTTATGTTTGTATAAATTTATTATATCGAGTTTTCTCATATTTGTATGATTTCGGAATTCGTATTACTCAATTATACAAATACACGTGAATTATACAAACGTACCCGCGAATTATACAAATGAGATGTGAATTATACAAATTATTGCCCTCTCTCGCTCGCCTCTCTCCTCCCCCTCCCAATCTCGCTCGCCTCTCTCCCCCCCTCCCAATCTCGCTCTCCTCTCTCCCTCTCCCAATCTCGCTCTCCTCTCTCCTCTCTCCTTCCCTGATATGTAGCTACGAATCGTAATTAGCAAACTATAACTATAAAGCCTAATTAAGTTATTTTGAATGGCTATATGCGAAAATTCCCCTTTCTTATTTCCCCGCTTTCTTTCTCATGTTACTCTGGAAATTAGAATTATATCAACAATGACAATAACATACTCAACGTAATTCTACAAATAGAAAAATTTAAATTATACCAATCAAAAGGTAATTTCATTGCAGGAATATATAATTGTGTGGCGTAGAAAATAATAAAAAAGTAGGTGAAGAACATAGAGAATAATGATTTAAATTCCAAGAAAAACAAAATGCTAGGTAAATTTTTTTTCTAATATGTCTTAAGACTTTGTTATAAAGTAATTATAATAGTTATGTACTTATACAAGGTAATATACATGACATTTTGGTGCTCTAAAGTTTCTGCTATGCGTAGGGTCGAAAAAAGGCCTCACAAAGGTCCACCCTAAGTTTGTAACTAGTTAAATGAGTTGAATTACTCTTCATTTTCTTCTTTTCCGATTTAATTTCTTGCAAAGGAATTTTTTCCTCTCGAAAACCCATTGATTTTTTTAAAAAAAATGCTCTGTTTGCAAATTGATATTTTCTAAGTTGTACATGTCGAGATTAAAAGCAATTCCCTTGTATTTTTTGTCCTTTTTACCTTCTTTTTTCAATTAAATTTTATAGGATCGTTGACCTAAGTTTTTAAAATGGGAAAATTCCAAATATATGAACGTTTTGTTTGACATATAGAGTAGATGCATGTAGCTTGATCTATTACTAAAAAAAAATGTGCAAGGCCAAGGGACCCTTTCAAGATTAACAGTATAACAGATCTCAGAAAAAAATTAATCAAGTGTCAAGTATTAATAAATTTAATTACAAGAAAAGAAAAAAAAAGTCAGTTTAGTTTGTATGCACTTACAATTAGTCGGAGACAAATTTAAAATTTAAACGGTATTGATCCAAATTTGAACTTTTTTTATTTTAATTTTTCATTAGAGTTTCTTATGAATGAGTTGTTGAAAGTTCTATCGAATTTTTAGAACTACTGTACAAATTGTATTGTAACATTAAATAAATAGTGATCAAATTTCAACAAATCACTAGGAGTTCCCGTTGAAAAAAATTCTGGTAAATCTCTAGGTGCAACAAACTTGTGTCGAAATTTTGAAATTACTTTTTCACAACTTAAGGATAGAATACAGAAAATATCAAAAATATTTTACGATCACCATTTTGAAATTTACATGTATCACTATAAAAGTTGTCGTCTTGCTCATTATTAAAAAATCATAATTTTTAATTATATTAATCGAAACATATTGTTTAACTCACCAAAATAATTTTATTAATAAAATCACAAAATTTAAATTAATTAACTTATGGAAAGGACCAACGAATCTATATTTTTAAGTCGATATAAACAAGTGATTAAATTCGTACAAAATCGACGTGTACTCTAAATCTACCAATTAAAATCTGTTAAATACATAGAGCATCTTGATAGTCATATACCTGTAAACTTTAACTTTTAAATTATAAATTAATTAGGTTAGATTATTTAGCTGGAAAATGTCCAATAAGGACAAGAATCCCCTAATTTTGAGCAAATAAAACTACTTTTTCTTCCTGTACCATCAAAGATCGCGGTGAAATTATAAGTAATCATTTATTTTTAATCAATAATTTTTTAATTGAATTATGAGAATGAAATTTATTTGGTACGGAACACTTTATTTTGAAACTCAGTCTTTCTAAGATAAAGTTGAATTAGTTATCAATTGAAAATGGATATTAAAGTCAGACTTCCTAACGCAAATTTGAATTAGGCCACAAAATAAATACCAGAGTAGGCAGTGGCCGGTGTACATTGGATTTTTTGTAAGCGCTATCACCATTTTAACAGAAGCAACACATCGTTCTCCCTCTCTCTCCAGCGGTGTCACCTTCACCATTTATGCATCTTTTTTCATTTTTACATACTACACATGTGTGTATTTCATAAGAAATTTCGATACAAATACAAATCAATCAAGATTCAAAATGAATTTAAAGACAATTTTTTTGATACAAATTCAAATTAATCAAATCTAAAGCAGTTATTAAAGTTAGACTCCGTAACGAGGTCTAAAAACAAATACCAAACACCACACAAAAATAAGCTTTTTTAAACTTTATTTTCCCCCAATTTCCCAAACAAGTGGTCCCTTCTTCACTCCCAAATGAAACCAAACGCAAACAGCACGAATTTTTATATAAAAAGACATAATTTGGAAGTAAGACAAGAAGCTTTAATAATCCAATACTGATTTGTTTAGTGTTTAGTAGAATGTAAATCACCAATAAAACTTTGAAGAGATGTCCCTTCGTGGATTAATTTATTCATCATGTGAGATTATTTTATTCCGTATTAAACTTGCGATGAAGACATTAAAAATACGATTGATGTTTGGGATAGTTGATCCAACATACGATGATTTATTGGACTACCGTATGTTGGACTTACATACGTAGTTATATGCATCGATATTATTATTATTATTATTAATATTGTTCGTGTATGCATAGTATATAGTAATTTGAATAAGCTAACGCTAGAAAAACTTAAAAGTATAGTTTTTTTTGTTTGTTTGGTTTTGAATTTTCCCGTTTTCTATATTTCACATTATTAATTTTTATAAAGAAGATAATGATCAAAATAATTCATGCATATGTGGTTATAAAAGCTGATGGTGTGATCCTCTATTATCACATTACTAGAATTTCCACGAAGTAGACATTTTTGTGTTACATGCAGAACCCCCCATGTCCTACTAAAATTAACATTATTTACCAATAATTTGTTTCTATTTATTCATGTGAAAAATTGATTCCAAGATATTGATAAACTTTCTTACTTTACAAAATGCACTTTATATAACATATATTGAATGATATCACATGGTTTTTGCAATAGATTTTATCAAATATGGAAAATAAACTGCAATCATAAAATAAATTTAAAAAAGTCATTTTATGTATCAAAAGTGTGAATATATATAATTCTGTGTATATATATTCCTTCATTCTTCTTTCCTAAATCTTCTTCATCATTTTAGGATTGTTAGTAGTATATTTCTCAAATGTAGGATGATTTGGATCTCCTTATGATATATTTGATCACCATGTAGAATGTAACAAACGCAATGTGTTTGATGTCTTGATCTCTTTGTGAATATCTCATAAATTTATGAGTTATTTGAGATATTATGTCTTGATGATCGATTTTTGTGAATACTCAAGCGTTTATGAAATATTTGAAATGACTCCGTAAGGAATACGTGTCCCTTTAATAGGCGTGACTCGTGAGCTATGATTTAGAATAAAAATCCTTCAAAATATCTTAAAGGACCATAGAGTTGAAGATATATTGTAATTCGTTCGATAAAGTCTTATATTAAATCCAATAAAATCTCAATGTCTACAACAAATTTATATGTGAGGCTATAAATCAATCCCAACGTACACGCATAGAGTAGATGAAGACTATATTGTTTTATTTCAATTCCATAAAGACTATATATTTGGGAGATTGCAACTGAAATCTGAAATATATCGTCTTAATATATAGTGAACCTACTCAACTTTGTCTTTAATATATTTGGATTGTTTCATAACAACCAAAAAGAAAAGTCATGTTCACTCTTGTGTCAATTTTTTAGTTGGCAGATAAAGGTTGAGTGGTGCAAAATCCAATGAATCGTGATTTAATTTGCAATTAATTTGTCAATTTTTTCTTTATGTCAATATATTTGCATGTTTTTATTTGAGACTATGAATCAAATCTAGACACCTTATACTTATAAGGTGATAGACTGTCTTGCAACCTATGAAAAAAATAATCTAAATTGTGTTTTTGAACTCACCTTTCTCGTATGCTTTATTTCAAATTCGTAAAATCTATTTTTAAACTGTATATCTGAAATTAATCTCAGTATATAATAACCTTCTTAAATTCCATCTTTAATATATTTGAATCATTTCGTACCCAAAATATTAAAAACAAAGTCATGTGAGATAGTCACTCTTGTGTCAATTTTTTAGTTCAAAAATGGCTGGCATATAAAGGAATCCAATGAGTATAGGGTTTTAATTGCAAATCAAGGGCTCACTTTCTGAAGTAAAATAGTTTTAAAGTCCCATGAGATTGTCCTGTGAATTTCTTAATGGTCCTTATACATTTAATGTGTTTAAATTTCCCCCTGTTAATCATTTTATCACATTAATACAAAATTGTTCGATATTATAGAGAGAAGTATTGAAAACACCTCTAAACTTGGCGTAAATTATTAGTTTTATTCCTGAATTATTGACAGCCTTAAAAACATTCATCTACTTGACTAACTAAACTTAAATACACCCGCGATCTGCCATATGACATAACAAGTGATCACAAACTCTTGTAGGAGCAAGGGACTCTTAATAAAACGCCGAAAGAAATGTCGAGAACACCCCTAATCTTGGCGAGAATATAAGAGTGTATTTCACTCATGTGGCAAGAGCAGGGGTGCATTTAAATTCAGTTAGTCAAGTAGAGAGATGTTCTTAGGCTGTTAATAGTTTAGAGACGAAACTAATAATTCAGTCAGAATTACATCTATAATTCAAGTCGATTCACGAGATCTTTAAAATCTATCAAAGTGGTTGAATATTATATAATGAATATACGAATTTTAGTGTTCATCACCCATGAAAATGGGGGGACATGGCTCTTGCTAGGAGTCACCTTATGATATGTTTGGTACAACATGACTTTCTGACAACTTAATGCAGGCAACTAGGACCAAATGGCCACTATGGACAACTCAAATAAATCTAGGGGCTTTATCGACATACATAATATTTTTTTTAAAAATCATATAAAATGAAGAGAGATCATTAAGAAGTTTAGTTTGTTACTAATCTATCTAAAATCTTTAACTAATTCAGTACATTCTTGAAACATTTATAGTACACAATTAGTAATTATCAAGTATGAACTTGACAATCAATCTTAGTCTGCCAGCTTTGTTCTTTTCTAAATTTTGTCAAGCAAATAGTTCACACCTAACGTGACATAAATATACTGAGCACGTCTAGCATATTTTTTTCACAGTAATAATTTATCGTTTTGATTCATCCCTCGATGCAAAAAGTTAATCATATTATTTGATACGTGTGTATAACACTTTATCTCTTTTTATGGGTGTGTATATACTCAATTGGATTTGTTTAGTATATTTGTAGACCGACATAACTAGCTTGGTGTCCATTTTAAAAAATTAAAAAAAGAGAGAGAGAGAGAGAACGAATTTATTGAAACATTTTTACGAGAAATATGACAAATGCTAGAGTAAATATATAATTACAACTTTAAAACTGCAATAAATTCAAATGTTGAGAACATTTAAAATTAAATTAAGAAGTGTCAAATAGGTGAATTGGGCATGTCAAAATGAGCTTAACTTAATAAATAAGTGATTTTTGTCGAATCGTTCAAAAGTTACTTGGGCTGAAATTGAACATGTTAAAATAGACTGACTTTATAAATAAGCGGGTTATTGACCCGCTCAAAAGTTAGTTGGGCTGAAACAATTGGCCCAAAATAAGTTTAACATCGGGCCATGACCCAATACATTCAATTCTTACTTGTTTTTTTTCTTTTACCTCTCTTAGGAGCTTTCACTTTTTTGCTTTCTTGATAACTCAAACACACAAATTTAGGATTAAAAGTGAGGGATGTTTACTTTTCGAACAAAACTCTTTCGTCACTCGACTCTTACTAAGTTTTAATTACTTGATTTTTATTTTTTTATTTGTTTAAATACATAATAATTTCTCTTTATATTATGATTATATATAATATATCAAATAAAAAAAAATTAGAGAAAAAATTCATTGGTCAATCCAGACTTCATATCAGTTTAACTTTTAAATGGATTGATTAAGCAGGTTCAAATAGATTGAGTTAACAAATAAGCAAGTTATTAATCCGCCCATAAACATATTGGGTAGATCAAAAAGTTGCTATTTCTTCGATTCATAAATCTTAAATTCTAAATTTGCTTCCCTTTCGTAATGTGTGACATAAAAACTATAAGAAATTATAGATATTAGGATATGGTCAAAAAAAATAAAAAATTAGACCACAATTTATGTGGTGAATGCATGACAACCTGTATAGCTCGAATCTCAAACATGACTATAATTTAGATTCGTCTTTAGACCAACATATTTATTTCAACAAAATAAAGACTGAAAAAACAAGTCTAAAAATGAGGGTCCTCACTCTTAATTTTATCTTCTCTTTAAACCAAAATAAAATAAAAAAATAGTCATGTGATAACTCATTGAGAACTGCATTGTTTCCTGACATGTTGCATTAGAGAGAATTTTGGGACATTGAAACTTTTTTAATATATATATATATATATATATGTAAATAAAATATATTTAAGTTATATATATATAGTTAATATAAGAAATTTTTACATCAAGTTATTTTATCTGTTGTAACTTATCTTATTTTTAAGATTTTAAATCTCATATTTTAAGAATTCGTACATGTAGATATATTTTTTTGGAAAAATTACATAAATACACAACTTAAGATATCATAATCTCTAAAATTTCCTACCATTTAAAAATATTACAAAAATCCCTGCCGGATACATCCCTATCTCCTCTCGGACACATCCCTTATCCCCTTCCGGATACATCCCTTATCCCCTTCCGGATACATCTCTCCCATCTTGTATACATCCCTATTCCCTCTCGAATACATCCCTTCCATTAAGTAATGTATCATTTACAATGTATCAAACATTTAAGGAATGTATCAAAAATTTAAAATTTTTGTAATTGGAGAAACTTTCGGGATATGATGTAATTAGCCCCCAAATGTATGAGATTTTAGGAGCTCGGCTAGTCCAAATTCATGTTGAGTAGGGTCCATTCATGGGGTAACTTATTAAGCCCTCTATTAATTAAGGAAGAAAATCACTTTCATTGTACAATATTCTTTGATGATCGATATACGTAGATATCTTTTCGACAAGTTGATAGTATAAAAAATTATTTATACGGACAACGTATATGTTATAAACTGAAACAAAAAAAGGGTCAAATATAAAAAGGTGAAATAATATTCCAAAGTAGAATTTGAGGAAAAAGGGTTAGAAACTTGTGTCTTAAAAAGCCCCTTTTTACAAGTCTGTTTTAGGCATATGCTTGAGTTAACTTGTTGATAAACAAAGCATCAAGAATCCAAGGTTAAAATAAATTTTATCTTCAACAAAATATATGTCCTTTTTACCGTTGAATTATTATATCATTACGACTTTTAAGAGGGTGGAATTTATTTTTTTCTTTTTGGGTCAACAATATTGTTATTTGTGACTCCCAAGAAAAAATAGAAGGGGAAAATGATAATATTTTGGTCGTATAAAAGTGTTTGAACGTTTTATTAAGAGATGATTACATTAAATAGTAAAGTGTCTGGCTCATAAGTTAACAATTTAATTGGTCTAAACTGATCTGTTTTTTTGTTATAGAAATAAAAAGGTAAACTTAGAATAACTCATGTAATGTCGTGGATAGAGTTGTTTTTTTTTAATTAAAGGTTTCAAATTCGAAGCTTGTGTAGAAAAAAATACTTGATAGATAACATTATCGTCAGTTTTCCGCATTAGACCCCTATTCGTCGTAAATTTAAATTAATCAAATTTTAATACAAATAGCAAATATTAGATTAAAAAAATAGAATTCAACTTAGGCATATGACCACTGCTATTGCTCTATGTCCCTTTTCCACCCAGAGTTGAATATATCGTGGACTATATTACATAGTGAAAGCATCAATTGAATAACGAGTTTAGCTCTCCTAAACGAATACGGATTCGTTTGGTTCGCAGATAAAATTATCTCGTAAGTATAATTTTTAGCTAATTCATAGGTGGATAAAATAATTTCAAGTTTGATGAGATATATAAAATGAGATATTCAGAAATCAAAATTAAGTTTGAGATGAAAATTATATCATATTTAATTAATGATATAAATTTATCCCTAGACCATTAACTAAATAACATTATAAATTTTATTTCAAAATTAATTTTGAGATATCGTCTCACTTCATCTCACCTATCAAACACAATATAGTAGCTTTATCTTATGGTTAAAATGATATATATATATATATATATATATATATTTTTATTTCTTGGAACACATATAACCCGCAGTTGCTATAACCTTTGCCACAACCTCTGTCCTTCGGGTGAACACTTTGTGCGCAATGGATAAACCCCCACTATGCAATATAATGATGAGATAATTTATGAGCGCGTTACACGTACATAATTTTTTTTGTAAGTGATATTCTATTTAAAAAGTGAAGAAAGATCAAATCAGTGTAACAATATTTTACTTTTAAAAAAAACTCTATATATAACCTATTTAGATCATATTAATGTAACACAATTCAAGTATATTACTATATTTTTCTTGATAATTTTTTCATTTTTTAAATGAATCAATAATTGTTTTATTATAAATAATAGTACTAAATAATTTAACATTAGAGCTAAAATAGATTATTACAGTACAACTTTAATTAAGTATTTAAACATGAATGTATTGCTTTGGCCAACTAGTTTATTTGGCCTTTATTTCAAGCCTGCCGGTTCGATCCCTAAATGAAATTATTCTTTCAAAAATAGTACACTATTTATTGACTAATAATTGCAAAATTAAAGTATAATGGGTTTAATCCGTCGGCTCCTAAAAGGAAAGTAGAGGTGTCAAATAATAGACGGATTGGATTGAATTAGAGCAGAAAAAAGTTATTTACGCTGAAATGAGTTAAAATACGGATCATAATTGAACTTACATAATTCTTAATATTTTTAATTAGTATTATTATTATTATTATTATGACTATATAACATATATTATAAGAAAATGTCTAACCTTAAACAATATATTAATACATTATATTTTTATGGACTAATTTTATCTATACCACGAAAAGACCCCTTTGATTGGTGAATTGTGAAGTGTTGATCTTTAAGTGGTGTCATTTCTTTTTTATATATAAGTAATAATATTCAAAAAAAATTGTCTACATCTAAGACAACAATCAAAACACAATTTCTAATTTAAAAATAGTATAGTCATTTAAAAGGGCATAAAAAGGATTTCCCCTCACCAGACGTTCAAGCATTTATTTACGTTATTAAATAAGATGGGTTATAATACAAGATATACTTTGGAATAATTTTTACTATTTTATTCTTATTTATATGTTAAAATATATAATATCACAACAGATGAATAAAGTAGTTAACAATGAAAAGATGGCTAAGCTAGTCAAGATAACAAACAAAATGTGAGTTATAATTGAGGTGACTGATAATCATCTAGATTGTCTGCCTAATCACAATTTTAAACTGTCCTAATCACCTTTGCTGAATAATATGGAAAAATAAAACTTGTAGTCTGTGTATGAATGATAGTAGTAGTTAGTAATTACCAACCAGTGTTGTGGCAGAGTAGTAAGTAATCAGAGATCTCTGGTTCGAAATTTCTCTGAATACAGAGTCGTTTTTATTAGAAAGCATTATATAAATTTAAATTTAGTCCGACTTTAATATGAATATCGAACACTGATAAGTGAGAAACTATTAATAGGGCCATTTGGTAACGCTCCCAAAAGCAACAAAAAGCAAAAGGTTATTTCTTTTAGTGATAACTTTGGTCAGTATAAAGACATTTCCTTTAATATCCAACATTATAAATTACTAGAATATTACATTTTCTACATCTTTCGAATAAATCGATGCATTTGCAAAACATACACGATTTACACGACTAGCCATTATCTCATGGAATCCTATAAAAAAAAAAATCACTTTTTTATTTGTTTTGTTGATATATTCATATTTTATTATTATTCCATTGATAATTTGTTTTTTTATTAGAAATTTTAATATCAAATCGATATAGTTTAATTGAGTACAATTATTATGTCCGACGATCAATATAAGATAGGAATTAGATAATGTATGATTAGTAGTCGAGTTATGATATTTAGTTTATGAGTTCTAAATCATAATATTATTGAATTCTGTCGAGCTAATAGAAGAGTTAGCTATACCTAAGTGTGATCATATTAATATTATATATTTAGTGAGCAATATTTGTATTTGAAGTTGATTGGATTCCCTTTTATAGTAGGTTGATGTGCCTCAATTGTCGATTGGATTCCTTTTAAGCACATATTGTTGGCTCGTTTTCAAAAAATGTGTGGCTGTCTATTGTCAAATCAATAATATTTTTTTTTTAATAAAAAAAAACCATTTTTTCTTCTTCTTGCAAATATGTTTTTTTCTTATATTTCATTTTTCTAAAAAAATATAGTTAGGTGTGAATTGTGATGTACCATTATTCAATAATCATAATACACATTAAAAAAATCCTACAAGCAAAAGAAAATTACAACGTTATTTTCAGAGTAATCGTACGAGTAAGGTATGAGGAGAATATAATGTATATATATATCTTACTCCAATTTTTATCGGATAAATGGATTGTTTTCAAATATTATTTAAAGAAAATGATCAAACAAAATAGAATTGAAGAACATAAGGAAAGCTATTTTTATTTTTTATATTTTAAAGACATGCACTTTGTGAATAGAAAATAAAGAATAAAAATACTATACTAATAGTAGAAAGAAGTTAAAGCTTATCCTACCAAACAAAAATAAATGTAGGACAATCTTGACTATTTATTTCTCAAAAGAAAAATTAACAAATAGAGAAAAGGGATAATTTAGAGATACAATATATCTTTTTCTTGTTACTTTTTTATTTACATATATAGTACAAAGGCATTTTCACACATTGTGAGCCAATAAATATTGTGATTTGTGAGTGAGGTGGTTGGACCACATCAAATTCATTAGAATTGACAGACACTTTGTGCAAAAATCTTTATTAGAGGAACAATTTAAGACTTTTGCTAATATAATTAGATGGGACAAATAATGATGAAACACCTACATAAACAAATGAAAATTGCCCAAGTCTATTTTCTTGCACAAAATTATATTTTCATCCTTTAACAATATTAAGTGATAAAAAAAATTGATAATTTTTTTTTACTTCATAAACAGTCAAATATTATTATAGGTGTATAACAATCAATCGATATAAAGAGGTTTGACAGTATAATTCTTTTCTTTTTAATTTTACCTTATTTTTTTCCTAATATTCTTCATTATGCGTTGTATGTTTTTTTTATTTTATTATTATTATGTAGGGTTAATAATGAGATCAATAAAATGATGCTATATGTACTAAAATCATACGTAAATATATCAAAGTTATTATTTACTTTCAATTATTTTGTCACTATAATTTATTATGTATATTACATTCAAGTAAAATCTTATTAATTACTAGGAATGGATTTACTTACAAAAACTTAAATTAAAAATTTTAAAACTACAAAAACCAATATTTCTTGGTCCCAAAGTTTATGTCATGTATCTTAATGAATGACTTAGTGGTTGAGACATGAGAATTAACACATGGAATTTTCACTACAACTAGTGTGAGACTATCTAATCTAATTCTGGCAGACATAATTATTTTGTCAACTGAAATTATATTTGTGCATTAGATAATGAAGATGGTTATGGTGTGATGATTGAGATAATTTTTTCATTCTTAATTAGAGATTTCAGGTTCAAACTTTGAAAATAGATTATTTTATTTTGCTGTAAGTGTCGTCTTCATTAATTAACAATGTTATTAGGACTGTTCAATATCGAAACATAGCCAACTGTAAAATTGACTTATTGATATTAGTTTTTCAAATTAACGGTTGGTGCACATGTTAAAAATTTATAAGTAGTTAATAGTTTATCGGTGCGGGGAGGGGGGGATTACTCAATTTTTTTACGGGATAAATCGTTAATTTGATAAGTATATAAAATATCTATTATTAACCCTAAAACCTTATTTAGTGTTGAAATAATAAGTTGTTGTATATGTGAATATTTGTTAAATAAATATTCACTTAAGTATAGTTAGAAAATTATTTTGTTTGATGGAAAATTATTATACTGGTGAGTGAAAGTGAAAGAAGAGCCAAGGGAGCATGAAATTATTCAGCTAATACACCACTCAATAATTACTTATCCGATATCGAATCAATCGATATATTATTAGTTGGCTAGCGAATTAGTACATTTAAAAGTCAATATCTGGTATGTCAAATCACTAAGCATAATTATTTGCCTGATCTATCCAACAAACAACTCCAACTGTCATACATCAATTTAGATTTAGTCAAACCGTAATAAAATTATTGAACCTCGAGTGAAAACATTAAAGAAGAAAAAAATAATTAGATAGTGCGACAAGTTAATTGAAACACTTATATGCTAATTTCATTTTCATATAGCATCAAATACTAAAAAGAAGTCTTATACCATGTACTAATAATCATTTGAATGGATTTATTTGTTTGTTGATTGAAAATTTAGGAAAAGAGAAAGGATATTTTTGACCACCCACCCCCAAAAATACAAAAAGAAAATGGCATAGCTCATTTCATTTATAGAGTTGATAAAATTATATTCTCTTTATTTTCATTTATTTGTTTTATTTTAATTTGAACGTCTTAAATTAAAAACATGTCAAATTATCATTTTTTAAAAATATTATGATATTAAACATATTACGTGAAAATTAAAATTTACCAAAAAATAATTATTTAGTAACATGCAATGGGGGACTACTTTCGTTTGTTGAATGAGAACTTAGGGAGGAAATTGATATTTCTGACAATTAAAATAGACCTCTATTCATAAAATAAAATTAGGGGAAATAAATTTGTTTTTAAAGTAAAAAATAGATATAAAATCCCCAAAAAAAGGTGCGAAAATTAGTACTGCCACATATCATAATTGCAGTTTTCTACTGAAACGGCACATAACCATTTGCCAGCCCACTACACTTTTAATTCCACGTGGCAATACCCCCCAGCAACAAGACAAATTTTACAGCCAATCCGTCCTTTTCTATATTTTCCATTTACTAAATTACCTCTTATTTCTTACAAATTTACCAACTCCCTCTTAAATTATGCCATTTTCTTTTCTTTTGGTTGCAAAATAAAGAGTTTATTTAAGTTACCGTCAATGGAGTAATTACGAAAATAAGATAGATATATACTATCTTCGTCCACTTTTAATTGTTATGATTATTTTTTTAGAATCAAACGATAAGCACTTTGAATAACATTTTTATGATGTATTTTTTCATCATATTGATATGCAATAAATTACAATTTATAATACTTTTCGTATAGTTTTTTACTATCTAAATTTTTAGTTTAAAAATATCAAATTAATTTAATCTAATTTACTTTCGAAAAGCGTAACATGACAATTAAAAGTGGACAGAAGAAAAAGTAGAATTTTACATATTAGTCTATTTAAAGTATATAGTTATAATTCTGAATATAAAAATATGGACAGATTCTATATAACAATTAAGAGTTATGATTCTGAATATAAGATAAGTTATTAGTTATAACAGAGAATGATTATTTTAGATTATTGTCTGAAAGTGATTTTGCCTCTTATAGAGAAACATATTAAGAAAATTGATTTGTAGAAATCACATCCTTAATTTTATTAACGAATTTTGAGAATGATTGAGATAATGACACTGCTCTTATTATTTCTAAGCATGTTAAAACTTTAATAAGACAAAATAATTACACGAATATTTATATGAGTATTTTAGGTAGCATATTCTTTCTTTACATGATAAAATTAGTCATTTATATTGTGAATTAGAGAAGTCTAAAATCCCTAATTTTACACATAGGGTTCAAGGTGTATAATGGTTTATAGTAAATTCTATAGCAAATACATATAACTTCAGTACCAGGCAAATAATCATAACCATGTAATTTTATACTTAATATTAAAGTATTTAGCGAATTTTCATCATTTAAAGAAATTTGTAAATTAGGATAGGCGTTAAAATATACAGGGCCATAAACCAAACTGATTTGAACCGTCCCTATCAGGGATTTTTTTCAATTCTGATTTCTGCCATCCCTTAGAGCTGCTATGAAGCCCTCATATAAACCTCTTAAAGTGAGTGGCTTAAAAGCAACTTGCACCAAACTAATATGCATAAATCTATGTGTTTCTCTCTAAGGAGCAAAATCACTTTCAGACAATAATCTAAAAGTACCATGATCAGAATCCACAGTAATAGTTTCCTCTGTGGTCTTGACAATTTGTTTAAATCCCATTTTTTCAAAAGTACCCATTTCGTATATAATCTTGGCCTGGATTTTAAGGATAATCCATTTATTAAGAAGATCTAGTTGTTGATGCATATCATATTCCTCTTTTCTACTATTTTTAACAGTAGTATGTTTTTAAATGATGTTCATAAAATTAAGATGTGTCGGACCAACAACACCTACTAAATTTTTTATTGACAATGTATACTCACTCCGATCCATTTAAGTTGTCATGTGTATACAAATAATTAACATTTTAGTAAATCAAGATATAATTAATTACTAATCTTATTCAATAAATTGATTACATATTACTCTCTTCATTCAAATTAATTGAATTGTTGAAGTATTTCATATCCTTTAAAAAGGAAGATTAAGACATAAATTAGGCATAGTTTTCCATTTTTACCCTTATTAATTATTGTCAAATTTATGATTAAATAACTAAATATTAATTATAATAACTAATTCCAATACTAACTAACAAAGGGTAAAATTGGAAGAATGTTCTAAAAGTAGTCTTGAAGATTGAACAATTAAGTTAATTTGAAAAATGAAAAATGAAAAATGAAAAATGTCTCAACAATTTAATTAATTTGAATTTGATGGAGTACCTTTTTAATTGATTTTTTTAAAGGACAAAATGAAATCATCACAAATAAAATGATCGGAGGAAATATAACCTAAACTCGTAAATAATATGGTATTTGATTTAATTCAAATGCACTTTGAAGAAAAACTTTATCGTGTGCATCACACGATTGATATTAGAGTTTCAGGCTTTTTTACTGTCTCATTTTACCGGATATTTACCAGCTTTAATTATCGTATAACTGTTAATTTTGATTATGATAATTAAAACCTATATAAATCTACGAAATTATCGAACATTCTTATATCTCTGCTAATATGAATCCTGATTTGTTATGACTGCTAATTATATGACATTTTTTATTTTTCTGGCATGAAAAAAGGAAAAAAAAAACTTATATAGTTATTCTCTCATTATGTTTTATTAATGAAGAAAACATAAAAAGGTTTAGTAAAATTAAAGACATTGATTTATTTGATTGGAGAAAAGGAGGAGACAAGCAAATTCTATTTAGAACCAAATATTTGCTCTTATATTAGTGCTATCAAATATATTTCCTCAAATGCAATCATTACATTTTCTGCTTAATTATAAAATTCAAACATTGATACAATAATATCCTTACCAAAATAAGAAGGATAACCGTATCTTTGCTAATTTTCAACTTTAAATAATTTATTTATTAGTAAACTTTTTATTGTATTGTAAATTCATAGTGTGAAAGTATTAAATTGTAAAAAAATTCAAGTTAATATAAAAGGTAAAAGTCAAATTATGTATCTAGTTTCCACATGAAATTTATATGATATAAACATTAATGTTTAAAAACAAAAAACAAAAAAGATTTTACAATACCAAGTTGCAAAATAATAAGCCGTGTAAAATAAATAACTATATTTAATGGTTCTATACATAATATACCGCTAATGTGAAAAATATTTTATACTAACATATTATCAAATGATATTTACATGTAAGATTCTTTAAGAGCTTAAAATAAAATATATTATATGCTATAATGGGTGAAATTTATTTTAAACAAAAATTTAAAAGTTGAATTGGAGATAAATTTTTTTTGAAGTGATACCACTGACCTTAGAAATACATTGCCGGTATATTTTTCTAGGGGTTACGAGCAAATCCTCGGGATTCAATAAAGCCCTAGTATTTAACATATGTTTTTTCCATTAAAGAAAAGTTTTTATATAATATTTATAAAAACTCTATCGATGACTAAACGTATATGTTTACTTTAAAATATCCAAATATTACAAACTAAATAAAAATGACGCAATGTTATAAAGATTATTTACCTTGAAAATGTGTATTGTACTTGAATTCTTTATTAAATTAATCTCATCAAATGATGTAATCCTTTTAGTAGTAGGATTAACTTTTAGTCAAGCAAGAATTTTTTTTTTTTTTTTTTAATATATATATATTAATCTCACTTCAAGAATAAAACAGTTACCATAAAAGAATATGGTGTAACAAATGAAATTTCTTTTTAATCAAAGGTCTTCGTTTTGTGGTTCCTACGTGACATAAATATTAATTAGTTTGACTAAAATACAGATATCGCGGTGTAGTAGATAACAAAAAAAAAGAAAAACAATAAAAGAGAGAGTAAAGGTGTATATAGCGCACATATATATATATACGTATATATATACATAAGGTATATTGTCTTCCAAATATGCTTATGGCATAAATGTGTATACATTTCTCTTTACATCTTTTTCCCCACTTGTTCCTGTCTATATTTTCGCCACCCCCATTTCTCATTTTCTTCCATTGTTGCCCCCTTCCCCTTCTCTTTCTCTCTCTAAATGCCCTAAAAATCCAATATAAAAGATACCCTTTTCTTCTCCATAGCCGCTATATCTCATCTCAGTCTTATCACTCTTCTTCATCCACATCTAGTCAACAATCAGTCACTCAAAACAGAGAGGAATCAAACAACAACTTCACAGATCATCTTTTTCTTCTTATCCTCTTCAAAATCCATTCTTTTTCAAGAAAATCGGTTCAGATTTGAAAATGTTTTGTTAAAAACTACAGATTTTGATTTTTTTTGTTGTTGATATAGTTAAAGAACGAATCTTTTTTTGTTGATTGAAAGATAAAAGAGTTTTTTGAGGTATTTCAATGGCACCCAGTATGGATTGTGCAGTTTCTAGCCTTTTGTGTGCTGAAGACAACAGTAGTATTTTTTGCAATGAGGACGATGATGTCGGATTTGGGTTTGTGGAGGAAGTTGTGGTGGAAGATATATGGTATCCTAGGATTCATCGAAATGGTCAAGAAAACAGGAAGTTTTTTAATGGGGAGGAGTTTTATACTGGTGTACCATTGCAGAGTGATGAGTGTTTAGTTTTGATGATTGGAAAAGAATGTGAACATATGCCTGCTGTTGATTATCTTGAAAGATTGAGAAATGGGGATTTGGATATTGGGGCTAGAGATGAGATTCTTGATTGGATTGCTAAGGTTTGGTTCATGAATCTTATAGATGGTCTTTATTTCAGATGATCGGATTCTTCGAAAAATGTCGCCGGGTGCGTGTTAGATCCTTGAAAAGTAATGCATTTTTGGAGGATCCGATACGAGCGTGGCAACAATTCATTAGAATCCGAGCAATCTAATGATTTAATTAATGGAAATTGTTGACTAATGGTTCTTAATACTAGATTAATTAGATTTCAACTTATTAGATGCCTAAACAGTGACTGGTAATGAGCTGGAGTATTTAATAAGGGAGTTTCAATGATGTAAATTTTTCTTGGTTCAAAAGGGGAGGTTGATTTTATGTCATAATTATCTTTAGGAGGTTTTAGTTTGGGATGTGTGTGGGGTGGGTGAGGGGGGAGGGGTTGGGGTGGGGTGGGGTGGGGTGAATGATTCTTGGTTTTTACTTTATCATGGTTAAACTTTTTGCAATACATTCACACAAAACATCAATGGGGTTTGTGGGGGATCCTTTTGGTGTTTTGTTTAATTGTCAGCTAATACTGATATGTTAAATGAGTTTGTGTAGGATTTCACTTTTTATGTTTTGGATCTTTTTTTCCTGTTTCACCAACTCTTAGCTGTCTATTACATGATTTTTTTTTACCTCTTTACTTGTCTTGTTCTGCTTCTTGTGTTTCACACTGTAGATATGTGATTGATTATCAGTTACTAATTGTATTTATTATTGTTCGAGTTGGATATCGAGTAAATCTAATGGTGGATCGGTTCTTGCAGGTTCATTCACAGTTCAATTTTGGTCCAATGTGTGCATATTTGGCTGTCAACTATCTTGATAGATTCCTTTCTGCTTATGACTTGCCTGTAAGTTCTTTGATTACTGAATTTGGTAGTATTACTTCGGTTTTTAGTTCCATTCAATCACATTGCTTATAACATCTATTGTTGTTTCCACAGAAGGAGAAGGCATGGATGATGCAGTTACTTGGCGTAGCTTGTCTGTCGATTGCTGCCAAAATGGAGGAGACTGATGTTCCTCTGTCTCTAGATTTACAGGTGAATTTTTCATACGAAACTTTTAAGTGCATTCGTGGGATTATTCATTGGTTATGTTGTTCTTGCTAATTGTTAATTTGCGATGATGAATTGATCGACAGGGAGGGGATGCAAAGTTTGTATTTGAAGCTAAAACAATACAAAGAATGGAGCTACTTGTGTTGACCACATTGAAATGGAGAATGCAGACTATCACCCCATTCTCATTCATAGATTATTTCATCAAGAAGATACATAGCGATCAAATCGCTTCAAGATCTTCGATCAATAAATCAGTCGAACTCATACTAAGCACACTAAAAGGTGATTGCCATTTAATCTTGATTTGTGCTTGTTTGACTAGAAAGAAAGTAGAAACATGTTAGATGAACTAACTTTTGAGTGGGTGAAAAAATTCAATGCAGGAATTCACTTCTTGGAATTCAAGCCTTCTGTGATTGCAGCAGCAGTGGCAATCTCATTTGCAGTAAAACCTGAGACAGTAGACAGTGAGAAAGCACTATCTGCTCTAGTTCAGCATGTACAAAAGGTAAATATAGTGGTCCTAAAAACTCATTAGTACAAAACTTGATCATTTCCATGTTGATTAACTTACACCAATACTAAAGTTTTCATCTTTACTCTTAACTTTGCAGGATAAAGTGATGAAGTGTATTGAATTGATTCAAGAATTGTCTTTAGCAAGTGACTTTGTTAAAAGTCCAGTTGCTTCTTCAATCCCATCTGTTCCTCAGAGTCCAATTGGTGTGTTGGATGCAGCATGTTTAAGTTACAGAACTGATGGCTCAGGAGTTGAGTCGCGGTCGAATTCATCGCATAGTAGTCCAGTGAAGAGGAGAAAGCTAAATACACCTTATGAAGTGGATACTTAGAGATGGATGGGTGAATATTAAGTGGAAAGAAGGCCTTTTGTCAAGTTATTATGATATAGTTGAATGAGAGTTTTGGTGTGATCTTTTGAGAATTACAATGCACCCCACAACACATAACTTCAAAATAAAGAAAGTTAGGAAATATTATGAAGAAAATGAATACATATAATGGTGGTGGGGGAAAAGAGAGATTATGAGTAGTTGGATCATTTTGGTGGTTGGAGATTGAAGAAAAGATATATAGACAAAAGGTTTCATTCCATTAACATATATAAAAAAAAGAAGTTGGAGCTGTTAAATATTAGACTTCTTGACAGCTAAAGAAGCCAAGATTAATTAGGCAAGTAATTAGAAGATAATGAGAATGCAAAACAAAACCAAAAAAGAACAACTCTTATAATGTTGTCTTGCTTTTGAGTTTATCATAGATAAAAGTTTGTTTAGCCTTTGAGGTCTTGTATTTGTTTTAGAGTTTAAAAAAAGTAAAAAAAAAAAGAAGAGCAAGTGGTGGAATTTGAAAAACCAAGAGAGAAATTTTGAGTTGTTTAATTTTATTTGTTGTTATGTGCACTTTTGCATTATGTATATACTTTTATGGCTTCTTTATGAAATTCTAAACTATACAGTTCAGTAATATTTCATTTGCCTTTTTTATAACTTGTTGCTATTTCTATACATAAAATATATATAGAGTATAATCAAATCTTTACACTATTAAATCAATCACCTAAGATATTGGTTTATTTTAGTGTGATATTGGTTTGTTTTAGGTGAAATCATGCTTTCTTCAAAGGGATTTCACATTACTAATAATAGTATTCAATACTTTATATGTAGAATATTTTTTTCTTCTTTTTCAAGTTGTCAAGGTATCCTCTTGAGCTCAACTCACACTAAAAGAGGGATTAGTAACTTGAAAGATACACCACTTTACTTGCTATAACAAGTTCTAATACATCATCATATACCTAGTGTATTAGGTGAGGTTTCGAAGGATAGATAGAGTTTATTCCTGCTTTGAGAGGTAGAGATGTTGTTTTCGATAACATCCTTAATTAAAGAAAAACATATCAACGTAGATCAAAAAATGAAATAACTAAAGTGGAGATCATGACAAAATACTATAAAGAAAAATATGACAAATCATTCTGAGAAAAGAAATAATAATTACACCAAAAAATGTGATAATCGAAATACAATAGACAGTAGATAGTAATGAAATTCGACGGACAAAAAACTACAAGAGAGATACTACGATTATTAGTATGAAAGAGTAAGCGAGACAACGTACATTCTACTGTCTATTAACCTTATACCCTAATTCATGTCATTTATAACCTCATATCTAAATTGAAAAATTAAATTCTTTAAAATGGAAAAGACCAAAATAGCCTCCTGCCATATACTTTTTTGTGGAGCACATGTGATGAGTCCTTGTTTGACTGTTTGTCTGGTTGGACTCTTATGGGATTTGGTGCTATGCTTATTAAAGAAGTATAAGAGTAGCCTGTTTTACTTTTATCCTTATCAGTATGGGACTAGTTTTATTTGGCAATGCAATGTGCACAAAACTCTTCAACTTTAATAATCTTGAAAAATATATATATACATATAACTAAAAATGTACCCTTTTTTCTTCTCTTCTTGATTAATTATTGTTTGTTTAATTTGGTACTATATAGAATGGGACTTTTCAATAAAAAGAAGGGAAAAAAAAGCACTTTCATGGACAAAGAATATACTACAATTTGTCTCAGTTCAGGCACTGCCAGAATTTCAGAAATACTGTATTTGTAAAGTTTTATCAACTTTTAACCCTTTTGAGTTTGTGGAATATCTTTTTTGGTTTTCACTCTGATGTCCGGTACTCACATTGGAGTTCGACTAAATCTGGATTCGCATCGTAAAGTCCCACATTGTAGGGTAAAGCGCTCCCTAACAAATGCGACTCCGTATATAAAGGGACTCTAACATAAAATATCTGGTTAAAAATGAATGAGTGCTTATCAGTTATCACTCCACCACGACCTTGTTGGTCCTTGGGTTTGTTGTGGAATAAGTTCTCTCAACAAAAAGAAAAGGGGCTGACAATTTAGCCAATTTTCACATAATCAGCCTTGCAAGAGAGTAATAACATTAATTAGGGAAACTTTACTGATCGATCATCTAGTTTAATAATATGATCGAAATATATATTACTATATACTCTGACTGTATATATAGTGTATAACTATGTATAATATATGTATATTTAGTGTAAAACACACAATATCTATATAACATGTAGATACATTTTGTAAACAAGATGTTCAAATGGTATTTGACTCAAATTTTTCTTTTAAATTATATTATATGTACTTAGAAGTGTAATGAATCTTAACATAATACTGCAATTTTACTTATTAGTATGCTGTTTTAAAAGAAATAATTAGGTTCCCTTTTAATTTAAATTTAATTTGGTGTACCTGAAGCTCTTAATATATAAAAATAATAAATTATGGACAGTTAATTTTTTTTAAAAGGTGCATAATTATCGACAATCATGGCAGCATTCTTGTACCATACATGTGTTACTGATGAAAAATATAAATTATGAAAGACAAATAGACAATAATATTCTTGACCCTTTTTGAAAAAATAATAATAATAATTAAAATTTCAGAATGCTCAGTCTACTAGTATTTATTAATCTTTCAATTTACTATCATTGTTATCTCTGGCTGCTATTTAGGTGTAAACTCCCTTAGCAAATTCCACTATTTAGATTTTTAATGGAGGGAATCTATTATCAAAGTAGGCGTTTGATCATGTTTCATTCTGGAAATTAAAAGAAAAAATTATTTTTAAAGTGAAAATAATCTTTAAAAATTGGAATCTATGTGTTTTGCCATGAAATAAATCAGACTTGTTTTAAAAAAAATTGTAAGTAATATGGAGGGAAAACAAATAGAGTAATAATAAATTGAAATCAAAGAATAAAAATAAGGGTAATGTAATTAGATATTCTTTTAATCAATAGTTTTTAAGAGGCGTGCAAAAGACAAACATGACAAATTAACATAAACCGGTGGGAGTATTAATTTTAAGAGTAATTTATATATATATATATATTTAAATTACTTTCTTATAGCCAAAAATCTATGAAGGTCAGTGGTACATATATATTTAATTCAATAGATTAATGGGTTTACTATTTTTCTCTACTTAAATACTAAGTTTTGTCAATGACACATAAAATCTGTTACATACATCTAATTTACATTATATATATATATTATACTCCCTCCGTTCATTTTTATTTGTCATATTGCGCTTTTCGAAAGTCAATTTGACTAATTTTCAAAGTTAAATTAGATTACATTAATTCGATATTTTAAACAAAAAATTTAGATATACAAAAACTATACGAAAAGTACTATACATTGCAATTTTTTGCATATCAATATGATGAAAAAATATATGGTTAAATGTTAGTCAAAATTTTAATAGTTTGACTCTAAAAATGCAAAGTATATCAATTAATAGTGAACGGAGGAAGTATGTAGTTAGATCTTTTTGTATTGGTGAAAATTCCACGCCTACCTGCTCATGGCTATTAATGAAGATGTTGCTAATTAGGTTGAGGTGACTCAACTCCTTCGATGCTTTTTTCGCTGTATATCTTCTTTCATTAAACCAAAAAGTACATCAATTTTAATACATAGTAGGACCAATTTTTATTTTCTTTTAATTTTTTAGTAGTATCTTTTTTTTAGTTCAAAGGAGTAAATGCTCTTTTTTCATAGTTAATGTAATGCAGTAAGTTCTGAGATATAAATGCTTGATTTGTCCCATGGTAGGTCCAAGCCCAATAGCAGTAAGTAGATTTTACAGTTTTTGTCACCCATTCTATTTTCAATAATTATCTATGCTTCAATTATTATGTATTTACTGTGCATGACTACTATTCATAGTTGAAATGAAATTCTTTCATTTAATTAACCATGAAAAGTCCTACAAAAAAATTTCTTGGATTCTATACTTTTATATTGGTACAATAGTTCCTTATAATAGTCAATGCATGAAATATTGTGTAGCAACATTTTATAGTACTGATTAGAGGCGGAGGCATGATTTGAACTGAGTTTTAGTCATTTGAGTTATTAGATTCTATATTAATAACAATAACAACTTACCTAATGAAATCTCAAAAAAGTGGGGTCTGGAAGGGTAAAATATATGTAGACCTTACCATTATCTCGTGAAGATAGAAAGACTGTTTCTGAAAGACCCTCGACTAGATTGTATCTTAATAATTAAAAATAAATACAAAATTTTGATCGAAGTTAAGGAATTCTATCGAATCTGTACCTTCTACTCTAATTCTTACACCGACAACTCGTTCCAAAAAAAAAGATGTATATAATAGATATTATATTTCTAGAAGGCCAAAAAGGGGAAGAAGCCAATATCGATCCAAATGAATTTTGTATGATCGACACATAATATATATATATATATATAAGAAGTTATTATCAATTTCAATAAATACCAAAATTTTAAAGGTAAAAAATTCCAGATGTATAATATTAAAATTATTAATATACATATGATTATGTCGTGAATTATAGTGTTACTATTTTTATTTTTATTTTACTAGTGTAACATGTAATAATAACTTTGATTATCCGAGGTAAGCACTAATTAATTTATGTTTAAGTGTAGCACTAACGTACGTAACACTTAATAATGATTAACATGTCCGATTGTCAATTGAAGTTAATTATTCCATAGCGCAGGCTGGTTATTATATAAAAATTTTGCACGTTTAATTATATCTTTCATATTATAAGTACGTTTTCCATTTCATACTATTGCAAAACTTTCCTTAAATTAAGACAATTTACAATACAATATTAAAACAGAAATGACTAGAAAAAAAGAAGTGGAAAATAGTACTTTAGATGAAATGACTATCATATCATTTTTTGTAAATATGTTCTTTGACTGATAAGTTCACACTGAAATTAATGTATGAATTATAAAATCAGGATCACGTGTGTGGATGAATGTTAAAAATTCGAGTTTCTCTCATCGAATATATGAAGGCATCCAAAATGTCTTTAAGAGAGTATTTTAACCGTTTAGATTTTTAGACGAGATGACTTATATTGATCTTTTCACGTATGTATATATAAAAAAAAACTATTGATGGTATAAAGAACATAAGTATAAGTTTCAAAGTACAATAATAAATGCATGTATATATGTAGAGAACAAATGTATATAGAGAGCATCAAATTATGATTGTGAATGTTCAAAACAGTTTAAATTTTGTCACGGAAATTGAGTGTCTTGAGACTTGAGACTGTTCAGATAATATGCCAGCCTCATCCATTTTTATTTTTATTTTCATTTAATTTGTGTCAATAATAGTAATAAATACACTCGACTGTAGGGTGGAGTCAGGTAGGATCGATAGGTTCATTCATTCGATTTTTGAAGTTATATAGCAGATGTTTAACCTTTTTCGACTTCTTCGTATGTCTACTTCTTTATATTTTAAACCCTAACTGAAAAATTCTGGCTCCGCCACTGCTCGACTGGACCCCTACCCCCAACCCCATTTTGTTCTTTCACTTTGGGAAGCTTCGTTTAAAGTGAATTATTTCAGAAGGAGCGTTTAGTTTCAGAAATGAAAATGGTGGATCATATTGCATCACTATCAATGATAGATATATGGCTTTAATTTGCTCATGTGGGACTACTTCATTTTGCCCCTATTCTATTTCTTATTTGACGACAAAAAAGTTAGGATTGTTTTGTTTGTAATATTACAACAAATTACATTTCAACTATTTTATATTCCTTTTGTTTTTCTTTGTTACGGGAAAAAAAAATCGAGTATCCAACTCAAAACCTTTCAACAACTGATAAAATAGTTTAGGACCATCATTTAAAAGAAATTATGTTTATATTGAACGAGTGATTGAAATACGCACAGGCTGAAATGTGATTATATAGTTGTGTTTATAAAATTATATGATGTATATAAGATTAAAAATACTTTTTATACATATATATTGAATTTGAACTATGATATTGTATAAGCATTTGATCCCAAAGAATGTATCTTGTTGTCCAATCACACATACATGAATACTAATGTAACATACTATGTAATGAAGTTTTTTAGTAATTTCTTTTGTTTTACAATTATGTTGATGATTTGCATGTTGACTTTTAATTTAGTCATTTTTAATACAAGTACTATAATAGAAAAAATGTTGAATATCTTGGTGGGGAAAAAGGAAAAAAGAAAAGAGAGACTCACTAAGATTTTGTTATATAAGTGCGAGGAACATATATCGATGAGCTTAGCCATCATTTCTCCCTTAGTTTTATTAATGAAATACAATAAAGTGAACGCACATCAAATCCTCAAGCATTGGGCCATGTGCCCCAAGTATTGAAATAAAAACGTGAAGACTCGATATAAAATTTCCCACTTATTTCTCATAAAGAGATGAAAAAAACATGTTCGATATCATTTAATTGAATAGTTAAGCTAGATCTTTGTTATTTGAAGAAACCTTCAAACCAATTCAATTAGTATTTTTTTCCTTGAAAAGTAATAGCAGTCTAGAATTCAAGCTATTCAAATAATTAACAATTCCAAACTATGGTTCGATCAAATATTTCAAATTCGTGATCACTCCAAGTTAAAACACCTAGTGTGAGCCTATATATTTCAACTCTTGATGGTCAGAATTAATATCTCATGCTCTCAGCAAACTACGTGTAATTAACGACTAAACAAATCGTCGTTATATTTATCAAAAACTGGTTCATACATCATAAACGTCTTTTTACGCGTATATAATAGTTAGTGAACACCATTTATAAATCAAGCACGGTGCATATAGGGTAGGAAAAATAAATGATGAAGGGATGTGGGTGGGGGTTATTTACAAGACAATGAAATATAGTAGTGATGAATAATTGAAATGAGAATATAGGGCCATTTGAAGGAGCGTAAAAATTTAGCAAGCATGGTTGTAAATGGGGTTAAGAGGGCAGAGACAAAAGGCCAAAGGGGGTCATTATATATATATTTGCTTATAAAACCTTATGATGGAAAATGTCTGATAGATGCTTGTTACAATTTTGCTTTACAGTCTTACAAAAGAATATTATTATTTATAGTCTACCTCTTTTTTATCTATGAAAAAAATAATCATCATAGCACTTACTATTACCAACTATACTTTTTATATACTAGCCTAGGGAAGGAGGGACACCATTCTTATATATATATATATATATAGTACACTATCATATAGTCAGTGAAGTATGACAGAATTAGTCAGTATTGTAAAGGGGTTGTTAGAAGTTTGACTAGGAAATTTGGTCTTTGGGAAGTGTTGGGTAACGCTAATATTATACATATTGTAAGGTCTATCAGATTAGAGTCATTATCGAATTGTTATTGTTGTGCTTGTTTGGTAGGTTAAGTTAAGATAAAATAAATTGTCTTTTGATATCGGTTATGACTTTTGACATGATAGTAAGTTGTTTGATTCTAACAAGAAGCTACAAATTGATACTTCTACAATGTCTTTTGTGAAAAGTCACACTTGTCTGGATACTTACAACACTTCTATTTACTAGATAATTTGTTAGATACGTAGGCTTTTAACTATATGTTAGTTATATATTTTCAATGTTCTAATTTTGGGAATAAGGCCACATTGTTTCAAGTCCAGCCCATCATGATATTTTATCCAAGTCCAAGCTCTATAATGGGTACACCGATTCTGTTCTGTCCATATAGTTTCGTGCCCTCATAACTTTCGTCCAAACCATGTAATGGCCTCACTAATATAATGATATCAATACAATATAGGGAAAATTAGTAAAGTATAATTAGCTAAAACATCTACATTATAAAATAATTATTAAAAATGTCATTATTTTAGCAAATATATTATATCCTAATATAATTAATTTACTATCCTTTTATTTCTCATTAACTAGTTTGACTCTACTATTTAAAAAAAAAAAAAAACCACATTCTAATATTCTCTCTCTAGATTTTTATCCTAAATCTCTCCACTTTCTCTACTGTTTCCACCATTTTTATCTCCTATACTTGTTTAAGAAATTTCTTCGACTTGTACGATTTCAACATCTGGCAATTCTTCGTACAAATTGGGATATAATATCTGATTTTGCTCTCTCCTACGTCTGATCAGGAGTTGGACCTGCTCCACAATTTCTCTGCTTATTGGGCTTGGGCGATTTTCCTGTCGGATTCCAGATCTCCGCCGCCGCTCTATGGATGGTTCCAAAAAGACTATTCTTGAATCCATGGAACTTGATGAATCAATTGTTGGATTGAAGTTCTTAATTGTCCATTCATTCTCAATTCTAAATAACCAAAATACAGTTTATTTACGCATTCATTATTTAGGTATTCATCCTAATTACATATGTAAAACAAACTTTTTATTTTATTTTACTTATTTTGTATTTACAAAATCACTTTCTATATTAAATAGTCTGTATTTAGATTTGATTTCGTATTCGTCCTAATGGTATACCATCAAGTTTTGTATTTATATTTGATTTTGTATTCATTCTCAATTCTAAATAACCAAAATACAATTTATTTATGTTATATAGGTATCCATCCTAATTGCATCAGTAAAACAAATTTTGTATTTTATTTTGCTCATTTTGTATTTTCATTATCACTTTGTATACCAGATAGTTTGTATTTAGATTTGATTTTGTATTCATTTTCAATTCTGAATAACCAAAATACAATTTATTTACGTATTCATTATATATATATTCATACTAATTGCATTAGTAAAATAAATTTTGTATTTTATTTGGCTCATTTTGTATTTTCAATATCACTTTGTATACCAGCTAGTTTGTATTTAGATTTGAATTTGTATTCGTCCTATTGGTATACAATCAGGTTTTGAATTGTATGGTTTAACTTTTCAATTGAAATGAGTAATAATCGTGCTCAGTTTGTAAAAAGAAGTTCATCCGAATACACATAATCATATTTAAAGAAGTTCATCCGAATACATTTCAGATAAAATTATATTTTAAAAAGTTCAAACAAGTAAGGATCAAAAACTAAGGGAAATATTTTTACCTTTTTTGAAATATTTTCTTTCATGATTCTCTCCATTCTGTTATTAAAAATTTGTATTCTTTCAAATTAAATAAATACAGTCAGCATTATAACAAACCAAAATTTTTGTATATTGGCAGGCGAAATATACAAATGGAGTTTAGAAAAATTCAATGCATAAATACAAAATTTATATATACTTACTTTATTTGTATATTCGCAAGCGAAATATACAAATGGAGTTTAGAAAAATTCAATGTATAAATACAAAATTTATATATACTTACTTTATTTGCGAATTGTATATTTCGCTTATGGGCAGAAAAATACAAATTGCAACCTCCATTGAAAACAAAACTATAGCTATGAAGCGCAATTATCCAAACTATAGCTATAGAGCTTTATTATGTCTATTATGTTTGCTATATCTAAAATTTTCTCAAAAAAGAAATATATGTTCTAGTTCATATACTTTTGTGAGATCATAATTTTAGTCCAAGCCCTATCATGGGCTCACCAATGTTTCTCCATATTCTAGTTCACTTTCATATAAATTCTCGTAGAATTAAGAATGAAGTTAGTTTTATGGGCTCATAATTTTAGTCCAAGCCCTATTATTTGCTCACCAATTTTGCTCTGTCCATATAGTTTCGTGGGCTTATAATTTCTCCAATCAAGCCTGGCCCAACGCTTATCAGTTATTTTTCAAACGGGCCGCCATGTACCGAGCCCACGCAGAAGCATATAAAATGGTCCATGTAATATTTTCTGATTATGCTATTGCAACTTCTTCTTTTAAGTAAACAAAGATAATACTTCCTCCGTCCACTTTTAATTGTTGTTGAGCTTTTCGAAAGTCAATTTGATTAATTTTTAAAGTTAAATTAGATTACATTAATTAGATATTTTAAACAAAATATTTAGATATTCAAAAACTGTACGAGAAATATTATAAATTGCAATTTTTTTGAATATCAATATGATGATCGTAAAATATTAGTTAAAATTCTTATAGTTTGACTCTAAAAAAAGAAACTATGACAATTAAAAATAGTCAGAAAGTATATCGAAGTGACATAACAGCTTGTCTGCTAGGATTGTTCTTGGGGTTAGTGTCATAATTATTGTTACAAATTTCCGAATTCAGTAGCTGTTTATTCAGCCTAACAGAAAGAGTCTCTACTTTGTCTGCTTTCACTATTCTAGATACAAATGGAGATGGAACTGTCCAATGCACAAAAGACTTGGCATATTGCATCCTAGATCCCTCCTTAGCTAGACTCTCTTGCATATATTCTTACAAACTATTGTTTGATTTTCTAGTAGTGTAAGAATTGTTTCATCATGTCTATTAGCAGTATGAGGGCTGCTCTCGAAATCGATAATTTGAACCGATAATTTAGTTATTGAGTTAATAATTTAATGGTTCGAATTTTGGTTTACTACAAACTTCTTATCGGCTTATCAGAACGGGTCTCGATTTACTACAATATTCTCAACAATGATTTATTATGTACTTCAATTCTAATGAGATTTTAAAAGAGTATAAAAGGGACATAATCCCGTGACAAAAAAAAAAATCATAAATCGAACAAAAACATGACAAATTCGATCGAATTGGTCAATGTACTCAATTTTTTATGAGAAATTCATATCTGCAAAAAAAGAATATATAATCATAGCATACACGAGAAGACAAATTAAGAGTAGTGTACAATATTAATGGGGTCATATTTGCAATAATGCTGCTGCCATAAGAGATTATTTTCTTACCTTTACAAGTAACCTTGTACTAAAATATTAAATTATTTGATTTCCATTATGATATTTGATTAGCTATTTCCATAAATAGAGGTTAAAGGAAGATATATGAGACCTCTGTAATATAAATTTTAGTCAAAAAAGTGGAGATGGTCAAGTACCATGCATCATATTGCTATTGTATTCATGATGGGGAGAAAGATTCTTTTATTTACCTATACAACTTATCATTTATACAGACTTAATTTAAATATATTTGGTACGAAGGAAAATATTTTTTTTAGAAAAATAAGTGAGCTTTTTAATTATTCATTGTGTTTGGACGTAAGCAAAAAATGAGAGATTCAATTTTGAAATAGATCAATATGTCTGATAATTGGATGATAATAATAATATATACTTATTAATTAAATAAAATGTTAATTGATAAATTCTTTTTGATCACGATATAGAAAGAAACTAATTTTTGTCAAGGTTTTGGACATGAAAAATGTGTCTTTTTTTAGGGACGCTTATAACCTAGAGAAAAGACTAGACTTTCAAACGGTACTTGCCCACCCATGTATTGAAAATTGTTCGTCTATTAATTTGGGATCGTTGCTTTAATTTGAACCATAAAACTGGAGTTTGACTTGTTAAAAGATATTTGCTCAAACTTTGAAATTTTCTTTTAAAAAAATTATATTCTACCACGTTTGGATGTTTATTTGATCGTTTATATAGTCTATTATTCATACAAACAGTAAAAACAAATAAAAAATACCCCTTCCTAAGACCTCTCATTTCTTTTGCTCCCTGACTCAAACACATAATTTTAAGATCAAAGGTAAAAAATATTTACCATCTGAACAATCACCTCTGATTGTTTATGCATATAATATATTTCTAATATGTTTTCGCTGTACATTATTTTTCCATAATAAGTAATAGTCAACATCGCTCTAGTGATTGCTGCACTGAAAAGGTTTGACATTTTTTTTGTTGCAGAAATCGAAAGTTAGGCCATGCTAACGTTTAAAGAGCTTTTGTGTTTCATCAGGCTTATAAGTAAGGCGTGATGCAACTATAGAATATATGTAAATCACTGCTACATTGCAGAAATGTTTCCCTTGCCTTTTCCAAAAATATTTAAAAAATTATTTTGTTGTTTGATATTTTATTTATACACAGAATCGGATAATAAAATTTGAAATTTATGAGCTCTTACGATTACCTCAAATTAATAGTACGCAGTATACAACAAATTAAAATATTTTTGGGCTTGTCAAAGTTGCATTGAACTAAAGTTTTGGAATAAGTGGTAGGGAACTTATATTTGGTGCTCAAAGTCCATATCTGGATTAATTTAGATTTGTATCAAATAAACTCACTATAATAGTAAAGTGCTTCGGATGAAAACGTTTTCTATTTCCAAACATGAGTTCTTCATCACTGAAAAACCTCAACTACTTCTACATGACCAACATAAATTGTGGTGGGATAGTTAAGGTCTCTTCTTTCTTAATCAAAATCTAAAGAATTTGACTTCTTAGGAATGATCACTCATATAATATGCATACTCACTATATCACATGTTGGTAATATCATTGGGAAAAGGGAGTGCTTTGTAAGTGCAACAAGTAACAAGACAAAGAGTTGACCATGCGCAATGCTTTGAAATACTACAAAACACATTTTTATTTGCACTTATTTATTGCCTACATTCGTACAAAATGTTTTATTTAAGCAGGCACCAATTTCAATAATATGTACTTCCTCAGTCCCTTTTTATATGTACTTGCATTAGAAATGATGTAACTTTATCTTTCTATCCTTATTTAATGTTTTCTTAAGTCAACTTTATTAATAAATGACAAGATTAATTAACTATTATATCAATGGTATAATAGGCAAAATATAGTAATTTATGCATAAATTTTAGAAAATGACAAATATTGTGGTCCAGCTTTTTATAGAAAGGAATGACATATAAAAAGGGACGGAGGGAGTATTAAATTAACCTAACTTAAATATTACTCCCTCGTTCACTTTTATTTGTCATATTACATTTTTTAAAAGTCAATTTGACTAATTTTTAAAGTTAAATTAAATTACATTAATTCGATATTTTAAACAAAAAAAATTATATATTCAAAAACTATACGAAAAGTACTATAAATTGCAATTTTTTGCATATCAATATGATGAAAAAATATATCGTAAAATTTTAGTCAAAGTTTTTCATAATTTGACTTTAAAAAGGGAAACTATGACAATTAAAAGTGAATAGAGGTAATACAATACGTAGATAAGTAGTACTTCCTCATCTAACATTTGAGGCTTGAAAATAGGTTTGAAAGGTTTTTCAAGTTTGTGTATCACCATAAGTCTGATTTCTAACTTTGGATATTAAATTAGTGTTTGTTTATGAAACATGCACTAAATTTTAACTTCAACTTTCAAATTTTTTAACAAGTAGGATTTGAAACTTTGAATGATGATTTCATCTAAAAGAAATACATATATATAAATAAAGTATCATTTAATGCACATAAATTTATTTTTTTTACTCATTCTGTTTCAATTTATGTGATATTTTTTATTTTTTTTAAATTAAACAGTTTAAGTTTAATCAAAAAAATTTCACATGAAAAAATTATATATTTGTAAGTACATAAAAGATACTATAAATCAAATAATTAATATTTTAAAAAATATATGAAAAATCTACGATCAAGACTTGTTTGACAGAGATTAATATAAAAGTTGGATAAAGGTAATGTTTTCCCGCTGTCAATTGCGGCTGATGTTTCTCGCGTGGGTTTCATCTTTCTAAGTTCCACTTTGTTTTTAACTCTCGTTTTAGCTTAAAATAATTATCAGTTTAAAATTTTAAATTATATTTTTTATGTCAGAGAAATAATTATTTTTAAATAATGTTTAATAACTAAGTTAATTTGGTAAATTATACATTTTTAAAATGAATGTGAAAAAAGCTCAAGGATAATTAAAATTTGAACTTAATTGCAAAGACCAATGCATTTAAGTGTCGGCCGTGACTTTTGCATAATATTAGGGCTGCCTATTATTTAATTTATATCGACAACTTCGAATACTTATTTAATTGAAATAAGTTTGTCTCTTTGTACAAGTTGCCAAAATATCAAATATTTTTATGTTGTTTTAGACTAACAAAGATTTTATTGTCTCTTTTTAAGTCAATCAAATTTAACAAAGAAAAGATTTGTTTAGTCTCTTCTTTCCTTTAGGAAAAAAAATCGACTTACCGACCACTTTTTTGGGAAAATTTTCACTCTTTTTTTTTTAAATAAAAAAATTTGGTGTTAGGTACTCACACTGAAGTCTGATGAAAATCGGATTCGTATAAAAAAATTCCATATTGAGGTGTAAATCGCTCGCTAATAAAGGAGATTCCGTACTCAAGAAAACTCGAACTCAAGACCTTTAGTTAAGGATGAAGGAAATACTTACCAGTCTCTTTTCTTTCTTTCCTCTGCCTTCGAGTAGTTTTTAGTTGACTATGCAGTAAGCAAGGGGGAACGATCAGATTAGATATGAAAATTTTGATTTGAATTTAATATGTTATGATCCAAATCTAATTCAAATAAGTACAAATTGGATTAGATTTTTTTTTTTAAGTTTAGTTTTGGATTAAGGTCTGGATTGATATTTTGTGTTTTCGACTTTAACTTTTAAATCCTTAAGGTAGGTCATAACAATTAATAACTTTAATTTATCTAATATTTTACTTCTTAATATGTATAACTTTCTGTGATTAACAAGGATTGAGGCTAACTTGTTCATGTAGTATGATTCCATATTGGACTTAATACTATAATAATGGATTAGGATCATAAGGTACTAATCTATTGGACCTTTTAAAATTGGACTTATTTTTCAATGACCGTGATGTCTGGCTAGATTTCACACACCTCAATTAATTTCATAGATACAATATAAATACTCGTAACATCGTTATTAAATTTGATTCCTTGCCATAATTAAATTCAGTTATCTGAACCTCCAGGATCAATTTAACCACCAAAGGTAGCAAACCCACTTGTAATTATTCTTGCGTAAGAATGTGATTTAATTTTTTTGTTGATAACCTTTGTGCTTTAATTTGTGTATTCATTTTTTTCAAATGAAAACATAATTACATAACAGTAATTAGGTGTTGGTCCGTGACTTTTATTTTTCCAACAAAAAACTAAACCATGTTCAAACTAATGATGAAAGAAAGAATAAGATGTCATATCCAATATCCAAACTCCAATTAAACTTTAGAAATTATTAGTGGAGACATGTTTTTTATGATTATATGTATGGACTTATAAAAGTAGTAAACAAATTTTATAATTGACACACGGTGGTGCCCCCTTAAAATCCACATGACTTTTGCATAGTACCTTGATTTAATATTTCATTCTTTCTAATACTCTTTTACTCACGTTGATCTTACATATTGCTTAAGAAAATTTTAATTATATTTTGGAACTTTTAATTTAATTATTACTTTTTTTATTAATATAGGAAAGAAAAAAAGAACCCTTTGATTTATTAAATTTGAAAAGTAAAATAAAATATTTATTTTTGATATAAATATCAAGGTAAAATAAGAATAGAAAAGTCAAATCATTCTATATGTTTTAATTTAATTTATTTTCATAGGAAACTGCGTTGGCGTGATATTTGAACTATGGACATACTTTGAGGGTACGAATTGGTTTAAAAGTTGGTCAAACTTACTTTTAAGTTAATTTTTAACTTTTATAATTGTTTGACAAATATAAAAATAACTTAAAATAAGTCAAAAATGACTTAAAATAAGTTTAAAGTAGGCTTCCTCCTACTTTTTATCTTTTGTTTAAAAATTACTATTTATGTTTGACTTTTTAGTATTTTTGACTAAAAAACTACTTTTTTAAATCAATCCAAACAGGCTCTTAGTTTAGAGTATTTATTTGTTTTTAGAACATTTGTAAACGTCAACTCATTTGAGGTAAATATCTATCGGAATTTATTTTCATAGGATGTTTAAATATATAATATGTGTTTACGTATAAGATTTTTGTCATAAGTATCTCTAGACTATGGTCAAAATTTCAGAGAAACATTTTAACTAAACTAAGGTCCTACTACCTCCGAACCCATTTTTTTTTTAATTTTTGTACACTTTTTTGGCTTAAGTGGCTTCCAAACATCTCTCACGCGCCTCTACTAAATGGAGTCACAGAGTATGCCACGTAAGTCAAAAGTGGTTCAAAAATACAAAAAAAAAATAGTTCAGGGTGTAATAGGATTTTAATTTAGTTAAGACGTGTTTCTGGAATTTTGTTTATAATCTAGGGGATACTTGTGCCTTATCCCATTAACTAATACATAATTTCATTTTATTAAATACCTAATCAAAGTAAGTTGAAATGACATTGGCATAATCTCTTTGTACCCTACTAGTAGATTACATGGTGTATGTTATTATTATTATACCTGATTCAAATAAGTATTTACCATATATACTTATCAGGACAGTATGTTTATATCATACCATATTAACTAACTTATTTAGCTCATGACTAAAATGAGGTGAGAATGCATATAAATTGATCATATGATTAAATGCTAGAATGTGCAAACATAGACCATGCAAAAATTGTTTTGAGTAAATATTGAGTTTAATTTTTACCATAAATTTAAGTTATATATATATCCCATAATGTAAAAATTAAAAAATTACACTACGAAATCACAAAAGAGATATTTATTGGTATGATTATTTATAAATGTGACATTTTTTAAATTTTGAAATAATACCGAATTACCTGACTTCAACATATTTTGAGATGATATTATCGGTGCGGGTAAGTTTTTTCCAAGATATTATTCTACTGTTAGAATATTAGACATGTTTCTAACAAAAAAGGAATAAATAAAAATGTGTTGTCATGTCAAGAGAAGAAATAATTAGTGTGAACCATCAAGGGTATAAATAATTAATAAAACAATTGGACAAGACCAATCAAAAATGATATTATTAATTTTTACTGTTGACTTTGCTTTTTGTGTAATGAAATTCTTGCACGCCAGAATCTCATCAATTTTTTTAAATTTATTTTTAGTTTTTCACTCTATTTGATATTCACATTAGAATCACTTCACATTTAATTTTTTAATTTTTCTTGTCAATCTTAATATAAAAAAGACAGGGACATTAGAATAATAATAATAAATAATTAAAAGACTACGACTTACTGAACAAATTATAGAGTATAATTTTTTTTGTGTGTTTACTGCAAATTGCAGGCACTTAAGATCCTGTGGTCGGATCAAGATTCTTCTTCTTATTTTTCTTTGTTTATTTTGTACTTCAATTCTTAATTAATCAAATGCCACATTTTTAAAATATGTTAGAGCGAGGAAATGAGCTTGTTGTTTTCTTTTATGATCTTATTAAACGATGGTTCATATCTTGTACGCTAGCTTTTAAAGTTGAATTAAGAAAAATTTCTATTTTTCGAGTAGATCTGAAAGACAAATTATTAAACTCATCCGTATTCTTGAATTTTGATTTATTCGATTTTAAATCCTTATGTGTTTATAATTCGTTGATGTTTCAGATGTGTAGTATTAGTTATCCAAGGAGATAAGAGTGAGAGCGGATGCAACATACGAATACTGAGTTTATTTAAACAATTACTTTTAACGCGAAATATAAATTTATACATAGGAAATTACTAAAATAATAATAATTAATAGATCATACTTTTAAAAATATAATAAATTTAATATTATAAACCTTAAATATTAAACTGATAATAAATTTTAAATCTTAAATTCGACTCAATTTATTTTAAATCTTGAATTCGACTCAGTTTATGAGGATATATAAGAGGTATTTTATGGGCATGCTGCCGAAGAGACATCATGTTATATACGCATCGAGAGATATACACAAAATGGAACTTTGTTTTATTTTATTTATAAGTTTTACATACTTTGTTAACACAAAGATCACATGCATATTTGTATCATATTTTAATGGGAAAAGGATATGAAAAATACTTTAACTTTGGCCGATATTGTTGTTACGATACCAAATTTTACGGAGGATCTTTTATTCCCTGCACTATTTAATAGTGTATTTTAAAGATATATATGTGTCCACGTGAACACGTTACTATTTATAATGATGCAATATTTATGATGTCCACGTGGACACATTTATACCTTTAAGATACACTATTAAATAGTGCATGGGGTAAAAGGTCCTTTCCAAAGTTCGATATTGTTACAACAATGTCGATCAAAATTCGGATATATTTCAGACTTTTTTCCTTGTTTTAATTTACAATAAAGTTTCCGCTATGTTTGAATTCTGAAGTTATATTTGAGAAAAAACTGATGTGACAAAATCATTAATTAAAACAGCTAGCTTATGCATGAATCTGTAAAAAAAAAAAATATTGACATGAAGCAAACTGAATGATGGAGATCCATGATTTTTCAAATTTTATGATTGAGGAATTGAACCTTAGTTATGAGTGTTGAAAAATAAAAGTACTTTAATTTTATGAATAACAAAATTCCATTGTTCCCAAAATTATTGACAAGTTCGAATTTCCTTGCCAGCAAAAGTAAGTGGCCTATCTTCTGGTTCGAATTCATTGCATCAGGCTTGTCTAGTGCGATTTACCTCTCTTATGTAATTTGCGAGCTGTTGCATAGAAATTGAGGTTTCACCTGTGCGTGTGGTGACGATGGTTTCCTTGTCATAAAAAAATAATATACAAAAATATACCGCTTCATTGCGGTAGCAGCTTAATTTTGTTACTTTTGATCCATATTATTTATTTATCCCCCCTAATAATAGATATTTAATAGATTTAATCATAAAAATATTTATCTAAACTTTCTTTTATCTCTCTTTTGAATATTTAATTTCTGGAATAGAAAGTAAATTTGGACACCCCCCCCCCAAAAAAAAAAAAAAAGTAATAAATGTATTTTTATTCTTTTAAAGGTAAAATATTTCACCACAAATATAATTTTCAAAACGACTAATATTTTTTATTTGAGATGAGAGAGTACTAAAGGTAGTCTCCCCTAATAATTTTAATTATTTGGAAAAAAATTTGTTCCCATTTATAAACATGTTGCATAAAAATATTTTTATGTTGATTTAGACCTACAAAGCTTTGACTAAGTTGATCACTTCTTTCAAGTCAATAATATTAAATTAACAAAAATATTTTGGAGTCTCTTTGAAAAAACCTTCAGAGATGGTCACACACTTTATCATGATAACAGAGCAAAAAGAGTCAGACATATGAGGGACATTAATTAATTTCATAAACACTCTCTAACGAGGTTTGACTTCGGAACTCTTTCTTATGATTTTATATATATATATATATATATATATATATATATATATATATATATAATCGGTTTAGGAGATATGGAGGAGGGATTTACTATGTTGAAAATCGAACTCTCATCAACGAGCTTGAATGTTCACCAAATCAACCAATTGAGCTACTAAAATTCTTTTGATTTCCAATATTAATCTTCCTAATCTTGATTTTTGTAATTACTCTTTGCTAATGTCATGACAAACTCGATTGCTTTACATAATGCAGCTTTACTCAACCTTAAACATCAAATTAAAGTACGGATATCACTTCAACAACATCTCATTATTATTTTGTAAGAAATGTGATTTAATTAATTTCTTTATGGCCATTGTCACTTCATTTTTCAAATCAAAACATAATTACTTAACAGCTACATATTGACTTATTTTATTTACTACCCAATAAAACTATGTGAAAACTAAACCATGTTCAACACCTAATGGTAAAAAGGTTGAAAAATGACTCGAAAAATATGATGTCTAATCCAAACTTTGTTGAACTTAGAAACCAATTGTAGTGATTAGTTTAAATTAGTGGAAGCGTGTTAATAAGTGATATGTGTTTAATATTAAACAAATGCTACTTTTTTCCCATAATTACTTAGACAATTAATGGACACACACGGTGGTGTTCCTTGATATCCGCCCAACTTTCATATAGAGCATTCATTAATTTAATTTAATTTAATTTATTTTATTTAAATAACCGTCTTTCAGATTTTTGACTGATTTTATCATAGAGGCCAACGATAAACAGTAACTATCCCACCCTCCGAACATAGCTTACAATTTTCACCTTACTGTTTTGGTGTTGAGTTGGAATTCCATTCGAATTAAGAATTTTTTTGGTCACGAGGAATTCAACTATAGGTGAACTAGGAATTGAGGGCTTTCCTTTTTGCTTATTCAATAGACTTTGCACACTCTTTAAGAAAATAATAAGTTATACATTTGGTTGATCAATCAAAATTTGAATCAAAAATGTTTAATTGAAATACCTTCCTAAAATCATGATATGCAATTACGTGAGATGAAGTTGAACTTCGATTAATCTTACCAAATAAACAAAAGTTTATAACAAAAGTATAATACACTATCACAAAGTTATTATTCTAAAAAAAAATTAATAAAAAAGTAAAATTGAATATGAGTTGTAGTATACTTTATTTATTGAGTCGTTTGTTAGTCAATACCATTAGTAACTATATCATCATGTTTGTATTCGATGAATATTTCATCACTTCTTTTGTATTCTTGACAAAAAAAAAAATGTAGATATAAAATGATGGCCTTCTTCTTCTTCTCTCTCTTCTTTTTTTTTTACAAAATATAAAATTGTGGGTGATTTTTTGTATTTGAAATTGCATATTCAAATATTAATTTCATCTTGTGATTTCAAATCACGAGATGAAAGCACATCTCCAAACGCCTAATAAAAGTTGAAGTGTTAAGATCAATTGAAACAAACTGTAATTTGAAAATGTCTAAGTGAAATATGTTTAACATTTGACAAAGTTTTATATGGTGTGTGATGAAGAAGTCCATATGTACATAACATATCTATCTTGCTCTTCTAGAATACAACTTAACTATGGTGCAAATCTACATGGAAATTACAAAAGTCCAAATGCAAGCACGTTCTCAAAATGGACAAGGCATGCAAATGTATTTGCATGCTATGTGATGACAACCAATTTCATTCAACTTTCATATACTCCTATTAATTTTTTTAAATTATTTTTGTCAATATGAGGAAGCACAACATGAGAAACACTACACAAATTGACTAAAACACTACACAAATTGACTTTTAGTGGAAATAGTGGCATTGCTTTATTTTCCACCTAAATACTATCTCATTGAACCCATAATGTGTATAGTTGGGTTGACACAAGCAAAATTAGATTAATTTTTTTTTCCTTTCCCATCATATCTCTTTCATTCATTAGTTAGAACAGGGGCGGATTCAGCTCTTTAGATTAAAATTCTTGAGAACTTAATAATTTTTACACGTATTTCGTAGATGTATTAAATGTTTCTTTATGATTTTATGAATATTTGATTATGAAGTACTCTATTATCATTATAAATTAATTTGAGATTACGATAGGAAGCATAATCTTTAAATTCTGCATCGAGCAAACTTTTTTAGTTAGAATCCTTGTATGTTTCCTTAATGGTACTTGCATTGCATCTTACTCTTTTCTTTCACTTTTTTCTCATTGTGGAAACTAAAATAATATCAAGTACCACACATAACACATTATACATATAATAATATTATTAATATGCATATCCTATTAAAGACTTGAACATCACATCTTGGGAATACCATAATGGAAAGTTCCTATTTTCTTGTCATCCTAAGAAAACAAACATGCAAAACCCTAGTTAGCTATATATTTCCAAAATGAGTTATAAAATATTTATACATTTTTAATATAATATTTTACAACATTAAATTATATTTAATGTATCCGTAATATAAAATAACTTAATTATTTATAGATATTTTTCGAGTGATCTGATAACCTAAAGTAAAATATTTCTTAATGGGTATTATGATGTTTCCATAACTCTTGTAATCACCTTCCTTTCTTTTTCACCCACATGAGTGCATCTACGTGTGAGTAGAGTATAATTGATATATACATACCTTGAGAAAATGGCAAAGAGAAGTAGAAATAATTAAAGAAAATTATTTTATATCTACTTTTCAATCAATAGCTTATATATGTATATATGGCGTCTTAAACAAGTTGTACAACACGTGTATGATGATGGAAATTCAAACCTAACACATCTTAATTATAAAAAATAATCAATATTAGCTAGCTTCATTAGGTAAATTAGCACTAGCTATAGGTAAATTAGCTTAGGTATAAAGAAGTGGTTGACACTTACTAATGGTGATATTCTTTTTTTTACTTTTGATTTTTTTATTTTTTGTATAAAAATACACTTAGGTGTCTGTGCTAGTAATGGGGTGGGGTGATAAAAGTCTAAGATAGTGGGTAGTATTATATAAATTAATAAAAAAGTAAAATCTATAATGTGAAGCATGGAAGAGACTTCCTCCTTTTGCGCTGCACTTTTTTGTATTGGGTGGGATTTGTACTTTGTTGATAATAATATCAATTAACATCCTTAATCGGAGGTTTCGAAATTTGAATCTTCTCAGAATGGAAAAATCACGTCTCTCCATAAAATGGATCGTGCAATATTTGAATTTAAATTTAATCGGACTTCAATTCAAATAAACGATATCAGATGGAAATAAAAAATAAATAAAAAAAATATTTTTATTTTTATAAAAGTATTGTTTATAGTGGGGGGATATATAGGGTAGAGGGAGGGGTGGGGTGGGGGTGGGGGGGGGGGTTAGTTTAGCTTTCCAAGCGTGGATGTTATTGTTGGAGAATCCACAAACCAAATTGGCTCCATATATGGGGTCTCATGCCCCACTTATTATCTTTAAATCACATTTTATCTTCGTAATGCTCTCTCCATATGGCATTTCTAATTAATTTATAAGTATTAATAGTGTAAGATATTTTTTTACGTTATTAATATAATTTAACATATTTATAGCATATCGTTTGTCTTTTACAAAAAATATTTACTATTAGATAATTGCTAATTTTTGACTGACGTTTTATTGAGATTTACTTCATGCGTTAGTAGAGGGAAGTGTAACATGTGAACCAAATTCTCACGGGTTTCATAAAACTAACGACTTTTTTGTAGTAATTCTTCTACTTTGGACAATTTAATTGTAGTTGACGTTTAAGTGATCCGATAATTTTTTTAAAATATTAGTATATAAAAGTTAAATCTACCTTCATAATAAGGTTGATGCAAAATTGTGTACCGTACATATCACCTTCTTCATACACCCCTCGTAAGATAACATCGAATATGTTATTATTGTTATAGTACATATATAGTACATAAGAAAAAAGTTAAATATCCAAAGAAAAAAATTACTCAAAATATTTTTACTAGTTTCCAGAAAGCAGTACAAATGTCAAAATTACCAGTCAGAAATGATGAAAATTATGAACTCAAAAGCAAAATTGTTGCAGCATTAAATGATGAAGAGTGAAATTCTTCACTACTTAGACATAAATTAGCACTATGGAAAAACCCATGAATTTTTGTTTTTACGAGTTGTTGAGGTGCCAACGTATATGTAAATTGACTATTTGATCATGACATAAAGATTATTGAACATTAATGCCCACATGTGTGCCTCATTTTACCTTTTATTTTTGTTTGTTTTGAGGTAATTAAATCTACACTTCTCTAAAATAAACTCAGCATGTTACATCTCCCTCATTCCTAGACCTTAAATCTTCTTAATCGAGTTGAAAATTGGGATTCGAGTTACACTTAAAGAGATCTTTTAAGTTGAAAATTCGAGTCATATGGACTATAAACCAAAATGTTTATATTTTTTATATGACGGAATAAGGAAAATGTTTATAAGAAAACATTATGATTCCAAATTTCTTCGACGATTTAAAATAAAGATAGTAGAATGTGTCATCTGACTCGAGTGGAAGCGTTATTAGTTACGTTATCATCGATCACTTTAATATGGATTCATATTTTCATTGTCCATAATTTCTTAGGGGCACGTAAAAAGAGTGAGCTTGTAGAATAAAATTACATGAAATATACTTATAATTAGTTTCTTGTTTCTGTTTTATAAAAAAACAATAAATAAAAAAATACACCAAGATCATATCTAATGGTGGGTGGGTAAGCTACTAAAGTCAATAAATCTCCTAAAAATTATGACTTCAAATTAACTGGTCAATCCACATCCACCAATCTTGTGTAGTTACTTCTTGACGTATCACATTATAATGGGTTAGCGCGATACATTAAGTTATTGCTATATGGAGAGTTCGTAAAAAAGTCGAATTATAATGATCTATTATATACAATATTTTCTTGCATTTTTATAAGAGATTGTTTTGATCGTTCGAATTTGTGACCTCCTGATCACATAACAATAGTTTTACGTTAAGACTCCCCTTATTTAACTCATGGACAATAATCATAATTATACATTGTTCAAAATAGAAAGAAAAAATATTAATTTAATTACTGATTGTTGGACAAAAAGATTACTAGTGGTATGGAGGATAATTAAATTAGGGTGAAGACGTGACTTAGGGAATCCTTTACTTTAATTTACATCTCATTTACAATTATATATTACATAAAAATATATTCTATTAATTTCAGGGTTTCTTTTTTTAATAAGCAGAAACAAATTAACAATATCAATTACAAATTCAGTCGAACTAAATAACTTTAACTCAGATACATCACATATGAATTAATAAATCTACTAAACATACAAAAACTTAACAATATCTCGAGTCGAAAAAAATTAAATTCTGAATCTATTTCTGTGTGCCACGAAAAGAGAAGATGAAATGAACTTGATTGGGCGTGTGATTATTGTTCCCTCCACTCCAAACAATAGGGCATTTGATTTATCAATTTATCCATCTGTTGTTATCCATAATTTTTCTCCTTGGTTTTTATAAATAATTGGCTTCAATGGATCTTCTCATCTGTACACAAGATTTGTTTCAGGTGATTAAATCATGGTCTTGACATTATTTAATTATTTTCTTTTTTTTCCCTGTCTAACCATGCCTCATTAGACAAATTAATATATAGTACATCCACTTTCATTAATTGAATAATTATATGATTATTTCTTTATTCATCTTTGCTTTGTCTTGCTCTTTCTCAATATTTAATTAATTAATTAATTAATCAAGGTTTGGTTTAGTAAGCAGTATTCTCATAATTAACCACCAAATCTGATTTTTTGGAGAAAAAAATAATTAGATGGGGTATTATATGTACGTCATGTATTGAGTAATTAAGATTAATTTTAGGTATGATTAGAGCAATAGTCAAAGAACCGATCGGTTGAGGATTTGACTGTCGTTATCAAATAATCACCTAATCAAATTAATTAGTCAGAATGCTACTATATATGAGCTAAGCTAAATGAAATAAATACGTATTAGAAAAGAAAAAAAATTCAATCAAGAAAGAATATATTCGCTTCACATACAAATTAATTATTATGCACTAAGCAAGTGACAAATATAATTTTAGTTCCAGAATTTTACATAAGGACAATTTTAATTAATATTATTGGATGTTACGCCACCATAAATGGGTGATGTATCTAGAATAAAAAAAATGAACTGATGTTGATGCAAATTTTGTTGTCATTAATTGTTTAGAACTGAAATATTAAAGAAGAAATTTAATCAAGCTGATATATAGGGTGATGAAATGTGCTTCACAATAATAGAAATCAACTAGTCAAAGGTTTATATATAGTGAAAATGTTAATAATAATAATAATATATATATATATATATACACATACATATTGGTTATATATATAGTTGTATATTACTGCATAACTAATTAAACATATTCAGTAAAATCTCATAAATGAAGTATGAAGAAGTCAGATATCCGAACCTTACTCTTATCGTGTGTGAAGTAGAGAAATCATTCCCAATAGACTCTGACTTAAGGAAAGTGTTATGAAAAATAAGTTTGACAAATACAAGAATAAAAAACTATAGTGAAAAGATTGTACTGGCAAAAAAAAACATTCAAATATAGCTGTCAAAGATTGTGTGTGCGTGATAATTATTTATCTATTTTTAATCATGATCTCCTAACTAAATTCTTGATATGTAGTTGTCTTTGATAAATAGCACTTTACCTCCAATTTGAAAATTTTCGATAAGAATTCAGATTAGTCATGATCCAAATTAGATATCGAAACATAAAATGAAAAAGTATAGTTATATCCTATAATCATGTATTTCACCACTTGAATATTTCAAAAACAAAAAGTAGTAAAAGAAAAGGGGGAAATAAGGGATAATGAAAAGTTGATAAAGAGTAAAGTGAAGAATATCAGTATTGATTAAATACTTGTTGTGCAAAGTGCATTAGTGTGCTAGAATAAAGTTGTTTCTTTTATAGTTTTTTATGATAAGAAAAGGGAGTCTTTATCCCTGTTTTGGGGGGTACCCCATTGATGGCTCTCTTGATGGTTCAAATAAAGCCATAAATCACATCAATGAAAAGTAATATTGTACTCTTTAGTAGGCCATATTTTCACCTATTCTCTTCTCTCTTTTTTTCTCCTCTTCATGCCTTTTAACCTCAGTCTTAAAGTAGAGTTATTGATGGTTTGAACTAAGAAAGTAAAGTCCATATCTAATTGGATAAACAGTGACTGCATCCATTATGTTTTTTTTTTTAATTCTAGTTTCACGAGTGGAAGCTGAAGAGGATGGTGTGTAAGAAATTTTTCTCATATATTGTGAAGATAATAAACTTGTTTCTCATAGACTTTATGTTCACCGATAATGTATAGAATTTTTTTATATATGTCAAATAATGATGATGTTAGGTTTTTTATTAAGAGATTTTAAAATATAAAAGAATACACTTACAAAAAAGTGGAGGGGAGTTTTTTTTGATTTCCTATCCGGTGTCCGGTACCCATAATGAAGATCGACTAAATTCAGATTCGCACCAGAAAGTCCCACATTGAGGGTAAAACTAGTCAAGGGGACTCGAAGCCGAGACTTCTTAATTAAGGATGAAAGAATACTTACCACTCTACCACAATCTTTGTTGGTGCAGAAGGGAGTTAATATGTAGTAAATATAAGTAAAAATGATTATTTTTTTTCTTTTGCCTAACTGAACAATGTAATTTTCTAATGAATTGAATATATATAGTTCCACCACTACTGTTAAGTTAAAAAATTATCTCTATATTAAACATTGTATGATAACTTAAAAATACAGTAAATTACTAGATCTCCCTATTTTCTACTGCTGAAATTGTTAGAATTATTTGATTTCTCACAATGTTTAAATGAATTTCGAATTATGAAATATAAATTGGTGGAATTTTTGATGGAATCAATTAGAAATATTTCAATAATGAATTGTGTTGATAGGGCAAAAAATTATTTATACTGTCAATATATATAATAGTATATATAATTTTGAATTTTTTTCTTTTTTGTGTGTGTATGTTGTAAATTTTGGTATGAAGTAGCAATAGGTGGTTAGATGGGGCCATATAGAGTTTGTGTGATTCATGGTTTGAATGGTCAATCTTCAAATGATTGGGTGGTTCTTGTAACACATAGGATACCATCCCCTTTATGTGCTTCTATATTTTCTTTTCCCTTTTTGAATATTCAAAAGTTTTGGTCTTAGAGTTGATATAATTAGGGCTTGACCAATGACCACCTTAAGATTTACCCAAAATATGGTCCAAGAAAGGAATTGTGTGTTAATTAAAATGATAGAATGTTGAAAATTTTATATTAGTAGATTTTCATGAAAAAAAAAAGGAGCTTAATGTGATAAAATTTCTTTATGAAAACTTTAATGTACAAAAATAAAAGAGGGATAGAAGATTAATGCTGTAAATTACTATTTGAAAGCCATAACTCTTTGGTTTTATAAGCAACAATCCATAAATGTGAATGAGGCACAATCTAATAGTAACTATTTAGAACATTAGAGAGTATATAAACTTTATTAAAAGTAAAAGTGTAATTCAAGACTGGTAAGGATGACTGAGTTTGTTGAATAGAGGATCTTCCAAATGGGGTTGGGTTTTCGATTCGAAATCTCCAGCATATTTTTTCAATCGAGATTATCGCACGAGACTTGTTTAAGGGTGATTTATTTTCCTCGTGTGATTTGCACGTTATTATACTAGAGCGAATTTTACTTTGTGCGCACCCAAAGAATAACGACCCCTTTTCATAAAACAAATGCAATCAAGAGTTCAGAGTTCAGAGAATGAAAATTAACTAACATGGTTCTATTTTTCTAATATATCTTTTTAGAAAACTTTAATGGAGAAAAAAAAAGGAAGAGAGAAAGAAGATTAATGCTATATAATTCAATCTCAACACCAAGAACATTTTGAAAATCATCACTCTTTGGCTTAATAAGCAAACCATAAAATGTAGGATAATTGTTAATATTATGTAAATGAACCACATTCTATTAGTAAGTGTGTTGAACATTAAAGAGTATGGGGAACTTTATTAAAAGTAAAAAAAAAAGTAAAAATATGTGTTGCATTAGAATGAAGTGAAAAACTATGAAAGTTACTAAACGTAAAGAAAATAGTGAAATTCCTAAAATGAATCACTACTTACTAAAAATAAAAGATCAAAATAGAAATCAACTTGGTCCTTTTCATTGTTATTGCTCTTACCAATAACAAAGAAATGATGTTTTTTTCTGTTTCTTTTGAAGTAGGGTATGAGAAAAAATAAAATAAAATAGAGAAAATATAGAATACCAAACCATATTGATACGGGTCAACAAACCCAACCCAAACCCACAAACTAAAAATAGAGAGGAAAATTGGAGAAATCATGACCCAACTACTCACCGGTCCACCCCACCCCCACCCCTACCCCTACTCATAAGAAATGAATCGGTTGGAATTGATTAAAATAAGTTAAGTTAATAAATGAATGAGTTATTGATTCGTTTAAAAGATGCTTGAATGAAAATGAATTAAAAAACTGATTATAACTTAACCCGTCTTATTAAGTTTTATTTGTTCTTTGTACAATAATTTTAAGTACTTGATAACATTAATTTTCCTTTATAATATGTATATTAATTTTTTCTTTTAACATGCATATTTTAATGATGCCTTGTATTTTTCTTTTAAAGAAAAAGATACAATTTTTCTCATATATATTAGCGTCACATTTTGATGAGCTGAAATGGATCGTATAGTAATTGCATGAATATTGGCATGACAAGTGAATCTATACCACCTTTATAATAGGGAAAATGTCTGAAGTTTGATCTTGCTGTAACAAAATCAATGGGCAAAATATATTTCTCCTGCACAATTTAATAGTGTATTTTAAAGATATATAAATGCCTACGTGGACAAATTACTATTTATAATGATGCAATAATATTTATAATGTCCACGTGGACACTTATATATCTTTAAAATACACTATTAAATAGTCCAGGGTAATAGGTTCTGCCCAGAATTTGGATTGTTACAACAATTTTGATTTTGAGATGTTTTTTTTTTTGGTTCTATCTCAAATTAATATTTAATCATAATAAATTAATATGCTTTTTTTGTGTGTGTGCACTAATAAGTTATTTCCTGGAATAATACATAGATAACCATTAGAATTACTTCTATTAAATTCAAATTTTAAATAAAGCGTATTTAGTGATAAATTAAAAATCGACCCCCCCTCCCTCCTCACTCCGTCTTTTTAAATCATCAAAACTCTTTGAGCCATAGAATCAAAGAGTATCACACATGTTCAAATAAATCCTCAAAGCTTTCTTACGAAATAAAAATTTTCGACATCTCAATTTTTGCTTTTTTCTTAGCATGTATAAAATCTAGTGTACATCTACGAATTTTGTTCAGAGTAATATTATATTCACTTTATAAGTATGGAGGGAGGTATTGGTCTCCTTAAATTATATTCGATGTCTATATTTAATTTAATTTGAATAAATAACTTTTTTTTATTATTCTCTTTGTTCTAGAATAAGTGTCACTTTAATTCATTTAATGTCAATTAAGAAAAATAATAAGGCAAGATACTCCTGTCATTAGATATTTCTGGAGAATGGAATAAGATGAAAAAAAATCTACGAGGATATAGTTGGATACAATCATTCCATATGTTCATCTTTACTTATTTATTTAGATTTTGCACGCTCTTTATGAAACAATGATTAACATGAGTATTTTCTCACAATATATTCATATTAATGAATAATATATAGTTATTTCTTGGAAAATAATTTGAAGGATAAATAATTAATATTAAAGAGTAAAACATGAAGAAAAAAAAATAAATTATTTTTGATATATTAAAAGTGACAAACAAAACAAATATATATTTTTAATATACTAACCAAATAAAAATAAAAACAAATGAAGAAAATATTACTTTTGTCTTGAATTTCTAAAACAACACTTATTATGATAGATAAATATCTTATTAAAAATATTTATCTCATATTACCTGAATATTTACTAAATTAAAATAAAATATCACTATTATTTGTCAGGTATACTAAAAATAGCTGTCCAAAATTAATTGTCAATTTAAACAATCAAGAAACAATGAGTCACTTTTTTCCAATTCTGCCCTTAATAATTACTCCTGGTTTCAAAAAATATTGCCTTTTTAAAGTTACAAGACTATTTTAATGTGAAAAAAAGTTACTTTCACATTTTCCAAAAAGTACAAATCATTTTAGTAAATGATTAATAATAGAGTTATATTAATCAAATTGCACTTATTTTGAGACGGAGCAGTAATCAATATACACACCATGATTGTACACAAAAATAAAACGTGCGCTTAGCACGTACAAGAAGCAATTAATTGTTGCTCAACAAAAAAAAAGATGATTTTTTTTCTTTTTTCGGTTCTATATAGTCTCACCCTCCGTGCACTCCTCTCATCTTTGACTGTATTCATTCTTCTTATCTCTCCTTCCAAATATACACACAGCAAAAAAAATTAAATAATTTACTTTCAGCTCTCTATCTTCTTCACTACTTCATTCAATTTCTTCAATTATTTTGAGTTTCTGAGGATAATAAGCACTTTCACTACTGTGGTAAGTCTCTATTTCTCATTCTTTTTTGTGATTGATTTTTTTGCTTTCTCTTTTAATTCATGATGTATATCAGTTTTGATGAAATGGGGTGTCTTTGTTTTCTTGTTTTCTGTTGGTAAATTGTTTTTTTGGTTCTAAGGTTCAGATTTTTTGTTGTTTTTTGGCATTCTTGAATGGGGTTTTCGCTGAGATCTAGTAAAAAGACTATCCTTTTTTACTTTGTGAGATATAGAGGATATTGATTGACTATTATGCTATGAGATTTTTAGCTTCAATTTCTGTAATGCTGTGTTTGTTAAGCTAGGAAGAAACAGAAAAAGAGTTACTGTAGTTTTAGCCTTTGACAAAGAAATTGTATGGTTTGTAGAGGACTGTGATTCTAAGGCTTTTGAGCTAAAGCAGCAAAAGAAAAAAATATAATAAGAAAGAATGACTTTATAAATTTTCATAATAATACATACACCCACGCCTTATTAGTTTTCTCTGTGATCAAATCTTCTTTTATAAGATTCCTCTTTTTCATTTGGTGTTTATGGGTTTAAAGCTGATGTTGATTGTTGAAATCTTATTCCAGGAGCTTAGGATTGGTGAAGAACAAGAACAAACAGTTGTGGCAATAGAGCAAAGTAAAGAACAGCATGCTGTGGTGTAGCTTATCTGTTGACGTATATCGGAAAGTTATCTCCTTGAACTTGTATTGCCGTGTGATTCTGTAAAATACCCTTTTCGAAAAAATCAGTTCTTTGTAGCCTCTGGATAGATTACTGGTTCTTTTTTTTCTCGCCTTAGAAGTCAAGTATTCATTATAATCTCTTTCCATGGGATCTACACGTTTCGTCGTCATACCTTGTTACGTTCGTATGATTAGCTGAAGATTTAATCACTTACATCTTAGTCTTGGTGAGAATCGTCTTTGTTAGTTAGCGTTCAGCCTTACAGTTTCTTTCATCTTGAGGCTTTGTGAGAATCGTCTTTGTTAGTTAGCATTCAGCCTTACAGTTTCTTTCATCTTGAGTCTTTGTGAGAATATTTCTTTAGTATTCAATCTTTCGGTTTTGTTGGGAGTGATTTTCCTCTGTCATTTCTATTGGAAGAATTTCTTTGTGGTGATTGTTCAATCATTTTCTTGAGGGGATTGTTCGGAATTCTTTTGTTAGTTGATTGTTTTGCTGGAAGATTGAGGTGTTTTATTGAGTGAAAGGGTTGGGAACAAGTAGTTATGGTGTGCCAAGCAGCTAGTCAGACGAGATTTCGGGCATTGAAACATGAAAATGGAATTGATGGGTCTGCCACCATAATAGTTAGAGTAATAGCATGCTTTCAACCTCTCCAAGATTGCCAGGTCAGTGATGGACATTTGGTATTCTTGAATAAGATTCTTTATCTTTTTTGTCTTCTGGAATCCTTGCTAATCGAATAACTTTTACCTGATGAGATGCCTCGTTCTTCCTTTGCTTGTTGGAGCACACCTAATTTCCTTCTTCTTTTTTTGTTTGGGTATTTCAGGCTGAATACTTCCGTCATTTGCTTAAACCTGTCACGTAGATCGATCTTTCTTTACCGCATTCAAGTTAAGCTGGAGTTTTTAGTTTTTCTTTATTTAGCAAGAGTGCAAGAAATAATCAGCAATTCGTAGTTTCACAGTTGTTTCGAACTGGTATGATTCGTAACCTTAACTTTTTACCGTTTTCTAGATCAATTTTGGCTTGAATTCATCTGATAAGTTTTTTGGGTTCTTTTATCTGATCTTCAGGTGATTGTTAAGGTTGAATGGAAAAAGACTTGGTCTCTTCATTCCATCACCAACATTCAGATCTGCAGTTAGCCCATTTGAATTTTTCTTATCCACGATTTGATATAAGGCAGCAGAATTTTTTTCCTACTTACATGACTCCTCAGTCAAATGAGGTTCCTATGAATGGGAATTCTCCATTTTTCACATTTTCCGGGCTGCCAGAGTCGAATGCTAGCTGGCCAGCAGAAACTTGCAATTGGTTATATTATTCGCCTCAGTTTTATCAGGGCTTTAATCCTGTTTCGACCACTTTACCCAAAGAGAAGTTTGCTCCTCGAGCACTTGAAAATCTGGAAGGTAACAAACATCCTAATGGAGGCACCACATCTGCTCAGAAGAGATTCCTTGTGTTTGATCAGTCTGGTGATCAGACAACTTTGATCTATAATTCTGCTAATGGTACTCATGTACAGTGCCCGGCTTCTCTGAATCCAAAAGCCCCAGCCCTTTATAAGGAAGATCCAGAGATCAAAAGGAATGAAACTTCTCCTTTTGGGCATTTCTTCGGTGATGAATATTATGAAGAAAACAACAGAGATGATGTCGAAAGTGAAATGCATGAGGATACCGAAGAACTGAATGCCCTACTCTACTCTGATGATGATAATGATTATTCTGAGGATGATGAAGAAACAAGCACTGGTCACTCGCCTAGTACTATGACCACTCATCATGATCTGCGAGAGTGGTTTGACGAAAGGGGTGAAGAAGTTGCTAGTTCTGCTGGGGCAACCAAAAGGCATAAACTGCTAAATGGTAGCTACGATGCACCAGAGCTCAGGGATACTGCAACCTCCGCAAAAGCCTATACATGCTCCGACTTAGAGGATGATGCACAATCCAGCTGTGGCAATGGTCTCGAACAAGATTCAGGAGCACCAGATTCTCCATATGGAAAAAAGAGGCTAAGAAAAGATAAAATCCGCGAGACAATAAGCATTTTGCAGGAAATAATCCCCGGAGGGAAAGGAAAAGACTCGATGGTTGTTATTGATGAAGCAATCCATTACTTGAGATCCCTGAAGATGAAAGCCAAGTCCCTAGGACTTGATTCCCTTTGAGCTTTAGCTTGCCACTGGTCATCATATTATTGAGATACTAATGGTATTTCTTCTTGTAGCTTCTCGCTGGTCGGAAGTACGTATTAAAGGTTTTAAATTAAATAAAGCTGAATTAGAGTTTAAATGGTGGTATAGCAATGCGTGGCTGATCAGAATACGCCATAAACAAAGTAAACCAGATTGGAGAATCCCTTTTAGAGTCTTTATTCCATCATTCTTGTTGGGAACCATTGGCTATGGCTTTGAAAATCAGTGGTCATGTCTTCTTTTTAGATAAGGAGGGAACTTCTTGTCATGCTTCCATAAAGGGTGGTAAATCATGAGTTTATATCTTGACCCCCAAGAGAAAAAAGTTGATTCTGCCCTTTGGAAATGTGTTTAGCTTGCCCACATAATTGTTCGTAGTCTGTGTGAACGATATAAGGTGAAATGTTACCTCACTAGGACCCTGGAAAAGTTCTAGTGCACGCTTGGTGGCAAATTTGGGTCCCAAATCTCACTTTCATGCTCTTTTTTTCCCATTGTTCTGTCATATTAACCCCTCTTGGGCATTTCCTTTTCTTATCTTAAAGGCGGGGGCAAGCAATTGCATGGCGATGCGTCTCTCTTTTGGTTACATCAGGTATATGTTGTGCTCAATGGATCTTGACCCTTTTGTGTATCAAGCCAGTCTTGTCAAAAAGAGTTTGGAGAATATCATATCATGTCTTAAGGAAACTGGCTGCTGCTACTGTTTGACACATGACTAGTTTGAGCTTCTTGGTTGTGTAAAAAAAATTGTACTACTATTGTGAGTTTGTGTAAGTAATACTATCTTGTTGTGATGTTTGTTTGTGTTGTGAGAATATTTATTAACTATGTTTGGTGGTGTTGTTGTCTTTATGCCTATGTATTTACGTAGCATGCACGCATTTTGGCTCAAAGTGTGATAGAAAGTGATGTGTTTAATTTTTTCTTGATTTATATGATTCCTTTGTAAATTAATTGCAATGGTGAAAGGGGACCACATGTTTGCATTATTTGGGTGATGAAATTTCAACACTTCCAACTGCATGCGAGGGACCCCTCTTTTGGTTCTCCATCTATTCTCCTTTTCCATTATTCATTAAAATCCGCTTGATGTGTAAGCTTATAGGTTTGAGATTTTACTTCTTTTGAGTCCGTGCGTTATAGTCTAGTGGTATCAGTGTGAGTTTAATTGTCATTGTTATTTGTCTTCCTCTTTCATAATCCCAATGCATTATTTGAACAATTAAATAGATGAAAATGATTTATTAGACGATTCTAGTTAATTTGTTATCGAGTCGCAATTGATTGATGGTTTAGACTTCATAAATCTTATTTGGTGAAATAGTTCGAGGTATGTGGTATGAAAACGCGATTCAATTATGACTTTAAAAAGATGAAGTTGATTGACTAATTAGATGACAAAAAGACATGACTTGATCATACTATAGTTGTGTGTTTTTCAGAGTATAGCAAGTGGGAAATTCCAAGAACAAAATGGGCCTATAATCGAACGTCAAAAACATTGAAAATTGGGGAGATGTACCTAACATTGATTAAAATTTTAAAATAGACCGTAGTAGGTAGTAGTAATTGACATGAACAGAATGTTTTATATGCTGTAGAATACGTGCAATTAATATTATGTACGAGTCCCATAATAAAATATTTAATTTCGTCTACTTATTTATAAAGTTCATCCCTTAAAAACTTCTTGTAACAATTATGTATATTGTATATTTTTTCTGTTGTATATGATATACAAATAGTAAACAGTAATAACATTTTCAAATTTCTTAAGCGTAGTATGAGAATCTCTTTTTTTTTTATATATATAAGTGACGTACAAAATCAATTCTACCTCAATCGTATATTATGAAGTGGTGTAAATTGTTTTCTCTAAACCTTATATGTGGCTTCAATTTTCCTCAAGTGTGATGATGGAGGAGGCCAGGCAAAATATGGGCCTATCTTTTATCCAAACGGACATTTTGGATGTCAAATGCACATGCAATATTTAGACACAAAAATGAAAATTTGGGATACATGTGAATGTCAATTTCCCCATAAAGATAAAGTTCTTCTTACATTTCTCAAGTGCAATTTTTCCTTCAATATACAATAAAGCTAGTGTTAAATCATAAATATTTAATTAGATTTATTTTCAAATATCTATATGACTGTCAAATTTGAACAAATTTTAAGAATTCGATCTTTAAATATTTTCAAGAGGAGAAATTTCATTTTTATTCACAAAACTTTGATTTATTTTCTAAATAGAATGCATGTCCAAACATGAATATTTTCAAGTTCCAAAAATCACAACTTTATAAATTTAAATTTTCAAGTTTTAACTTTAAAATCTATAGCTATACAAAAGCTTAGTATTTTCTTTGTACTATTTAGATTTCAAGTATCATACCTTTTAATTTGATAGTGTTACATAAAATACTACATTAATAAAAAATATAAATAAAATAGAAATGATGACAGATTAATTGGACAAAGGGATGCAAAAAGTAAGGAGGGAACTCGAAATGACAATAATCAAAGTGGTTCGTGGGTGAGACGTGGAGATAAACGTCGCCGTTTAACAAGAACCGACTCATCTCTTCTCTTGTGTTCCATTTGCTTCGTGTTGTTCGATACTGCTTTCTGATGATCGCCACTACATACATACACTCCTCATTTTCATCTCCTCCAACTTAGGGTTTCTCGATTCTCTGGTTAGAACCTTCCTCAAAAAATGGAATCACTCTGTTTTCACGACGGAAACATCACTAACTTGATCAACAAACGGTACCTCGACGTTCGCCATGTAAGTCAAATTCTTATTACCTGTTTTTTTTTTTTAAAATTTTGTATTCTCATCAGTTTGCTTAACTTTTCTTCGAATTGGTATATTATGTGAGCTTTCGTTCTATGTAATTTTTCCTTTATGATGATGGCATATGCTGTAGTTTTTCATTATAGTTTCAGTTACTCAAGTGAATTATTGTGCCTGTAAATATTAGACTTGTACACTCGATGAGGTTAGTTAGCTAGGGGAGTGGTCCTTGAAGATGCTACATTCATTCTGAATGTAATTCGAATTGTCTAGCTAAGGTTTCAGGGAACGAAATGTTGAATTTTATTGGGCCTCCATATTTGCTACTTCATTAGTTGAGAAACAATGACTCCTTCTCCAGTTAAAATTAAGTCCAGAGATGCCTTCAAAGAGAACCAGGATAATTCTCAAAATTATCAGTTGTTCCACCTTTATATCACAGAAAACTAAGGTATCATCAACATGCTGAAAATGTGTGATCTCCTGGCTATTATGCCCATTCATGGCTACCTCAAAGGCTTTAATCCAAATATTTTGCTTAGCGATTTTAATCATGTTGTTCAAACCTTCCATGAAAGTTATGAAAAGAAAATGGGACAAAGGATGATCCTGCCTGAGACCTCCGTGAGTTGGAACATAACCTTTTGTGGGAACCTTGATGATGACTGAGAATATGACAATAGACATATAAGATTCCATCAATCAAAACCTATCTATTGTAACATGTTTAGGAAGAAGTTCCAGCTCACATGGTCATAGGATTTCTCAATATCTAATTGACAAAAAATACATGCTTCTTCTGTTTCTATCTTGAATACACTGCTTCATTGGCTATTAGTATAACATCCGTTATTTGCGTTCCTTTTTTGAATGCCATCTGTTGAGAGTCAACCAGTTTTTTCATTATCCTTTTAAGCCTCTCTGTCACTTCTGCAATAAATTTGTAAATGTTTGTTGCCTATTAAACATATAGGTCTGAAATGCCTAAGCTCCTTTGCACCATTCTTCTTAGGGATCAAGGCAATGCATGGCATTGAAACTCTTGTAAAAAAAAACGAGAGTAAAAATTGTGGAAAGCTCCCATGATATCCTGTTTAAGCATCTCCCATGTACATCATACTTTCTAGCACAAAAGTATTCCACTAGTCTGTCCTTATTTCTCCATCTCCTCACCATGTTTTGCTGATCAGTTTAAGCCTATTTGAGAGCAAAGCAGACCCATTCCATAGTCGTTTTGCTTAGCGTCGGACATCTCATCATGTTACGACTTCTTTCGACCCAATGGAGCCATGTATCATTGTTGGGTGTCCACCGGGTAGTATCAAGACTTAAAGCCGGTGTTGAAGTAAATTCTGTTTTCTCCCATGTGTGTAATCTGAAAAAGGAGCCACGGTTTTATGTAGTTCACAGTGGGTGAACTCTGGAATAAAGAAAGAAAGGGGTTTTCTGGCACAAATGCATCGGAAAAGGTTAAGATACATTCCCAGAAAGTAGGAGAGAGAGGAACCTCGGGAAAAGTGCCTGGGTATTTTTTTTTTATAATTGACCTTTTTTTCTATTTGCTTTTCTTACTCAAACCAACCTTGTTAAATTTTGAGAAATCCAAGCCAAAACCATCACAAGTGCTTACGAATAGCGGCTTTCATTTGACTTGGGCAGCTACACATTTGTCAGTCTTTTTGAAAATTTATTAAATGATTTTACAGCCACCGGAAATATATTTCTTCATTGTTCCTGTATGTGAGACCAGCAAAGCTTCAGTCCCTTAATGACTTGGATTACTAACAAGGTTCTGTCTGGTGTTTTTAAGCTCAGTACTTTCCGCTTATTTCTGTCTCACAAATTATACTTGGGTTTCTATTCTTTACAGGACTCTGTTCACGAATTGCAAATGCACTCCTCTTTGGTGAAAAGAATGGCTTTAGAAAGAGAACTAGAGGTGAGTGCCTTAATGAGTCCAATTTTATTGTGCATATTATTAAGATGTTAATCTCACATTATCTTTTATCTGACTGATTATTTTGCAAAGTTGGGCATCTGTCTGTTGAGAGATTAAAACACTCATCCTATGCCTTGATTGGAGAACAACTAGTTGAGGGTGTCAACTATTTACCTTTTTTTTTTTCAAGTGCAGCTCATGAAAGTGGTATTCTTTTCGTTTGCATCCATAGACACTTTTTTCTTATTTATGGACATTGCCTGGTTCTCCTTTGCAATAAAGTTTATGCATGTAACACCTGAGCATCATACAAATTTTAATTATTTCAAGATGCCCGAACAATATATGAGATGATTTTGGTGAAAGATGGAAAATTTGACCTTACTTGCATACTCCTCATCAAAATAATGCCTCACTTTGATGTGTTAGAGTTGGTTGAGGAGTAGTTTAATTAATTGTTTGAAGTGTGACAAACTGACGCAGTGAGTTGAAAGAGTTGGCTTGTTAAGTTGGAAATAGTATAAAGTAGAAGTGATGGATAGGGAAGTTAGTATGTGTGATGAATGGTCCTAGTTAAAATGTTTTTACAAATGCTTTTGAAGAAACATATTTTAATAAGCAAACCATTAAGCAGCTGTATTGTAATTCCTTATAAACTTCAGCAATAAAGTTCTGATCCTCTATGTGTTTCATCCTTCCTTTTTCAAGTTACACAATCCAGTATAAATTGTATAATAATAAATCTAACATTGAATTCACTGTAAAAAAGGGGTATTTGGATCCTATGTTGCTCGGACGCTTCAAAAATGTCAAATGGGTGCATGTCTGATTCTCCAAAAGTAGGTACGATATCGAAAGTGAAGAGCCCGTGCAATTTACTCTAGATCTAGACTTGAAATTTTGCGCACATGCAAACGAATTATCTGCTTCTGGCTCTCAATATATGTGCCGGACAAAATAACAACTAAGCCTTAATCCCAAACAAATTGGGGTCGGCTATATGAATCTTCACTGACTATGCTTATCGAGCTAAATTCATCTCAGGCCAACATTTTTTATGCTAGATAAAAATAAAAAGCAGTAGAAGTTTCTATATCTTTAACAACTTCAAAATCTATTATAGGGTTAAAAGACTACTAGCGAACAGATCTAAAGTAATCGTTTTAACACAACAACTAAAATATGATCTCACCTAATTGATATCGCTTATATACCTAGATCTTTTTCTTCCATGATCTCCTATTTTTCGCAAAGCCTGTGTGGGTTCCAACAGATTGTAGGTCATTCAACACAACTTCTTTTCCCGTGATTTCATGTCTGCCTTGTCCGTTTTAACACTTTCACTCACTATGATTTCACATCTTTAAACCGTTGCATCTGGAGGTCGATGCGGGATATGACCAAACCATCTCAAGCGACCTTCTTTTACGGCCTTATGTGTGTGCTACTTGCACTTTGTGGTTGTTTGAATCCTAGGAATATTCTATAGCATATGTGTAAATATAGTAGGTAGCTTGATTCACTCCTATTTTAACTAGGTATTGATTTGTACTGATTATGTATTGATTTCCTTTCCTTTTTAGGACATGTATACTTAGCTATTTAAACCCCAATAGCTTGTGGGAAATAATCAAGCTGAGTTCTCTCTCAAAATCTTGTCCTCTCACAATGGTGAATGGGATCATTTTAAATCTTGTCTAATCTTGTATTACCGCATATCATCTTAGCAGTTGTATCGCCGCGATAGTCATCTTGTGTGGATGTGTTGGACTTTAGCTGCTCAATATTCCTTCTCATATAGCATCTGGCTCATAAAGTTCAGCGTCGACCTTTTGGTGCACTCATATTGTTCCTTGTTGTATATAAGAATGAGTGGAGTTTGTAGAGAATCATATCTTTTTGTCGGTTCTTTACCTTTTGGTATACTCGTGTATGCGACCAAATTTGTGGCCATGTTAATGAATGAAAACAGTTGCCTGATATAAAAGAATAACATCTGGCTTACACTGTTCTATAGAATGTATCTTTCAACTCGTAAGCATCATTTTAACACGTAACTCCCATTAACACTTTACCATTTCAACTATCTTATTTGATCCTATGGTAACATCCTACAGGACTAGATATCTGAATTGTTTGCATTTAGACACCACAACCCCATCTAATCTCACGTCAAGTTCACTTTTCTTATGCTGACTAAACGTGCAGAGCTGTACATTAATTTTCCTCTATTCTATCAATTAAATTCTTTTTTATGTTCACATGTTTACTTTACTAAGAAATTAAGACCACCGCTGAAGTCACAAACCTTTCTTTGGTTTCTTTTATGAACTCCACTAGTCCATGGATTATATGGGCTTTCTGTTGTGTACAAATAAACTTCGATATCCTGCAGTGTATATATTTTGTTTTACTTCTATTTATCCTAAGGCCCTTGGTCTCTAGAGTGATTCTCCATATTTCAGGCTCTTGATACACACCATCACTGGTTTCATCAATCAGTACAGAATCGCCTGCAAATAACTTACACCATGGGGCCTCATCATGTATTTTGTTGTTAATTTGAAGACATTAGCAGTCATTTCCAGAAGATTAGGATGAACTGTCTTAGTCTACTCTTAATTGGCAATTATAATTTTATTGGCAATTATAATTTTTCATCTTTTGAATAGGGGCTCCTGTTTTGGCTGTAAGTATATCTTTGTAAAGTTCTTAACTTAGAATTTTTTTCATGTGCTAAGTTATGGTTTTAATACAATTGGCTACCTTTGACTCAAAAAAAAACAAATCATCGGTACAAAAGTTCAGTCAATCCCGATCCGTGTTGTGTAAATGCATGATTATGAGAAACTCTGTTGTGTCTCCTATGTTCTAATGCCAATGACGTCTCCTTCATACATGTCTTTTATGTCATTTATTGTATGGATTCCTTTCTTCTCCGACATCTATCCACCAAAAGACCTTTCGTGGTACTACCATATACTTTCTTCAGGTCAACAAACACTATGTGTAGTTTTATTAACCTTTTAAGAAATACTGTTAGTTGCTCCATAGGACTTCTGTTTGATAGTATTTTGATGGATATATATGTATGTGCTTACAATCTCAAGGGTTTGTTCATTAGTTGCTCCATTGGTCTTTTTTTCTTGAAACTGAAGTTGCTCCATTGGAATTCTGTTTCATAGTATTTTGATGGATATATATGTATGTGCTTACAGTCTCAAGAGATTGTTCATTGCTTAACAGGGGCATCAGGGTTGCGTGAATGCGATAGCTTGGAACTCAAAAGGCTCCTTTTTGATATCTGGATCAGATGATACAAGAGTATGATACTCTCTACGCTTCATTGCTCCTTTATTCTTCTTCTTATCTTCTCAATGTGAATATGTGATAGTTGGATTTGCTTCTAGAACCTGCAAGATAGCCAGATATAAGAGCTCTCATGGACGTGTGTGTGTGTATATATGTATGTATGTGTGTTCATTATACTTTTTTCATCTGCCTTGGCGAAATTGTGTATTAGTAGTCATTTGAAACTCTTGAGTATGTTTTATATTGATCATCTTTTGTAGTTTTCTTGTGGGAGCCTTAAGTTTATTGCCATTCTTTTCCAAAGTGTGAAAACATTGGTGACTGACTTGGACAGACAGAAGTTCTATTTAGTCTTGCGAAATTGTCTATTAGTAGTCATTTGCCATCCATAACTTGCAAATGGCACTCATAATGAGAAGCAAGATTCAAAGTACTGCACATACAACTTTTTCTCCTTATGATGCCGCGGATACTGGATGATCCTGCATCTTTGAAATTGAAGACCACCATGAATGAACAGCAAACAAAAGCCTAGTGGAAGGGGGCAGTTAGCTGGCTGCTTCTTTGCCATGCGCTTTGCTGCACTTTATTTTATAGAATTATAGAAGAAAGAAACCAAATGAGAGTGAAAGGCAAGAGCAAGCGATAGAAAGCGCTGTTTGGACTTTTCAAACCTAGCAAACTGAAACATCTTAGTAGCTAAAGGAAGGGAAATCAACCGAGATCCCATTAATAGTGGCAAGTGAGAGCAGTTTGGGGTTTGAAGAAAAACAAACACAAATCTTCGTTCTCCCCACAAGTAGGCTGATTTTTTCGGAACAGGGTTTGAGATTACCGTAACCATGTATATATAGAAATATATCTTCGACGCTGTCATTTTGAATTGTCCGCTTCAACCGCTCTCTCACCCCCCAAAGAGCAAAGTTGTCTTGAACTCTTGATGAGCGCATATGAGGAAGCTGGAGCAAGAAAACCAATATCTCTTTCTTGTCCTTCGACTTAAAGGTTAAGGGGAAAAGAGAAGTGCTTTTGCTACTGAGAAAGCGAACGGTCAGCGCAAAAGTTCTAGACTTAGCCGAGCGTTAACGAAGCTAGATTCTCATAGCGAGGCACTTCGAGTTAGCGAAGCGCTGTAGTAGCGCCGATGCGTGAGGTAATTCCATATTGATTCGAATTAATCCATATGCTCCCATTTTTAATAAGATTCTGTCCAGAAACATACAAGTACTGTAATGTGCTTCTCCATGGGTATTATCTGGTAACCATTTATGTAGGGGTATAATGGGCGATTTGACAGCAAAAGCAGTCTAAAATCCAATATAGAAGATTATTTCTATTGTGCTGTAACAGTTATTTTTAGTTGTGCTCATGCATGATAGAGTCGACACAAATAGATTCCTGTGTAGGGAGGCTTAAGTACCACCATCAATCTATCAGTAAAATGATATGATTTGAGATTGAGATAGGTAAATATTCTGTTCTTCAATTCTAACCACAGAGATGTTATAAAAGAAAGTTCTATTATAAACTTAAAACTTAAGATGAAACATAATCTTCAGAGATGCTTTGTTACATCTAGAGTAAAATGAAGAGCTATTATTGATACACAAGAAATTAAAACAAGGGCTACCACTGGGGTCTGCTGGGAGTACTCTGGGAACAGCTCTTAAACGTGACCTGATGATGGAACAGTTTTTCAGAGAACTGGTTGATTATGTTCTGAGCATTTTTTCACAGTTTCTTTTGCACTTTGCAGGTTAATTTTGGGCCCATCTTAATTTACATTCTGTATCTGTGGTTACTGTATCTGTATTGCGTTCCGGGCTTCAGCTGATATTTGACATCCTGGATTTTGTGTTTTATGCACTTATATACAAATTTATTTGGTGCAGATGAATATCTGGAGTTACTCAGACCACAAACTTTTGCATTCTATTGAGACTGGTCACAGTGCCAACATATTCTGCACAAAGTTTATTCCAGAAACTTCTGATGAGCTAGTTGTTTCTGGAGCAGGAGATGCTGAAGTAACTCTTGATGCACCAAATTTTGTGTGTTTGTACAATGATGCTGTTCACTTTGCTTTGACTGTTTTTTCTCCAAAAATTTATGCTCTCTTCACATGTACTTTCACTGGCAGGTTCGTCTTTTTCATTTGTCTCATCAAAAGGGTAGAGGTGAAGACAATACCGTGACTCCAGCAGCACTATTTCAGTGTCATACCAGGAGGGTCAAAAAATTAGCTGTAGGTGTTCAGGCAACAGTGATTTTTTTTTTTTTTAGTGATAATCAAGTATTTGTGTGGATCTGATTATCTCTCTTCATATTATATGCTGCTTTTTGTGACTGTAGGTTGAAGTTGGGAATCCTCATTTAGTATGGAGTGCTAGTGAAGATGGGACTGTGAGACAGCATGATCTTCGGGAGGGTGCGTCTTGTCCCCCAGCTGGTTCTTCTCGTCAAGAATGCCGTAATATACTTGTTAGTCTCAACTCACTCTACATTGTGATTAATATATTTGCTGCTTCATCGAAAGGCCAAAAGTCTTCTATCTCTTCTATAAGAAGATCGAGTTACGATTGCTTCAGTTTCTTTGATAGGGAAAGAAGTGTTTAACCAGTTGCCTCAGATAAGCTAATTAAACTGCTTCATCAAAATTGTGTTTTTCCTTTTTCTATGACATCATCGTAACGTGCTTTAAGTATGCCTTTTTGCAATTTTGGCATAAGCAATTGTTGTGTTATATGCTCTACTAATTTTTTCTTGGCTGACCTGAAGGCTTAGGTATCAACTCAAAAGTTTTATATGATGAGTATTGGTTTTTACGTTTGTTCTATAACCATAATTTCTCCTTTTGAAGACTTTGAATTTTTCTCGTGTGGTTGATGTCTATGTTTCTAAATGCTCGATCTTTTATTGTAGTCAAGTGAAAATTGATAAGAACATTTAGAACTTTGTCTTAAGCTGTGATGTATCTAAGCAGTTCACGTTTCAATATGTTTGGTCCATGATGGCAGCTTGACTTACGCTGTGGAGCTAGGAAATCATTAGCTGATCCTCCTAAACGGTTGTTTGCTCTGAAGTCGTGTGATATTAGCTCCACGAGGCCTCATTTGCTTATTGTTGGTGGAAGGTATAGTTGTTTTTACTAGTCTATTGCAGTACGGGTATATTCCAGGTGATACTGTCGGTTTTCTGATCTGGAATTTAATATTTTGCAGTGATGCTTTTGCTCGGTTGTATGATAGGAGAATGCTACCTCCATTATCCTCGAGTCAGAAAAAGCTTCCACCTCCACCTTGTGTCAGCTACTTCTGCCCAATGCATCTTTCTGATCGTGTTAGTTTTGACTCTGTTTCTGCATTATCTTACTTTAGAGTCTGCTAATAGTTTTACTGGCTATAAGTTCTACTATTTCTTTATCATAAAGGTGCAGTGGTTTCAGTAGATCATGGGGTGCATCTCACCTCATTCTCACACTTGAAACGCACAGCTGCTTGCACCGAAGATGTCCTCCTTGTGACCTTTTCTCTTGACTTCATAAAACAAGAAATCATTGAGAAGTTCTTGCAAAGAACTTGTCTAGTTTAGTCCTCTCCATGCTTTGTTGTCAATGAGTTCTTTGTTGTCATTGGTTTGGTTGAGGGAGTAAAAGGGGGAGGGGTTGGAGAGAGGGAGTCCGGAATAGGATCACATTCTTTATTCTGCAGAACTTGACTATATTAAAATTTGATTAATCTGAAGAGGTAATCCACTTCTGATAGACACGTTTTTTTTTTTTTGCTGTCATCCATCTTAAAATTTGATTATGGTTGTGGAGCAAAAGGGGGAGGGGTTGGAGAGAGGGAGTCCGGAATAGGATCACATTCTTTATTCTGCAGAACTTGACTATATTAAAATTTGATTAATCTGAAGAGGTAATCCACTTCTGATAGACACGTTTTTTTTTTTTTGCTGTCATCCATCTTAAAATTTGATTATGGTTGTGGAGCAAAAGGGGGAGGGGTTGGAGAGAGGGAGTCCGGAATAGGATCACATTCTTTATTCTGCAGAACTTGACTATATTAAAATTTGATTAATCTGAAGAGGTAATCCACTTCTGATAGACACGTTTTTTTTTTTTTGCTGTCATCCATCTTAAAATTTGATTATGGTTGTGGAGCAAAAGGGGGAGGGGTTGGAGAGAGGGAGTCCGGAATAGGATCACATTCTTTATTCTGCAGAACTTGACTATATTAAAATTTGATTAATCTGAAGAGGTAATCCACTTCTGATAGACACGTTTTTTTTTTTTT
>JAJONR010002866.1:0-80313 GCA_029582245.1 Solanum etuberosum
AATAATAATAATAATAATAATAATAATAATAATAATAATAATAATAATAATAATAATAATAATAATAATAATAATAATAATAGTAATAATAATAATAATAATAATAATAATAATAATAATAATAATAATAGTAATAATAATAGTAATAATAATAATAATAATAGTAATAATAATAATAGTAGTAGTAGTAGTAGTAGTAATAAATTTAATACTTTTATTTTAATTTGAAATCAATTGTAACTATTACAATTTTTGAATTAATCATCATCATTATCGTCAACCAATTAAAAAAGTTTTATATTTTAAATCTTGCATAATTTATACCATATTTAATTAAAAATAATGACATTTAAAAATACCAACGCAACGCGCAGGCACAAATACTAATTAAAATATTTAAAAAGTGATTTAGTGTGATGAACAGTGTCACACCAAATTTGGTGCGACACTATTCACACACTAAAATAGTGTTGAGTTGGAGCTCTAAAACACCAAATTTTACACCAAAATAGGAGTTGGTATTGGGTTGGATATGGTCTTGTACCACCCCTATATACCTCATAAAACAGAGTTGTTATTGACCCTTGAATGAATCATGCATGGTCAAATAAATTGAAAATCATTTACAAGTATATGAACAATATCTTTGTTGGTTATAAGGTAAACATGTTGTTAGGATGTATGCGTCCACTATCAGTCAATGGACCAAGTCCCTTGACACAGTAAGAACAGTGATAAATGGCACAGACAGTAAAGTAAAAATCACAGACAGTTTACGTGGAAACCCCTTTGCTCAAGGGTGGTGAAAACCACGACCTGTACTCATAGGATTTCAACCCAACTTCATTTGACTCTAAAAGGAGCGATTGTTCAGAGACTCTTGTAACCTAGGAATTTAACTCTAAATCGTTTCCCCCTCAATGTAGCAACTCTACTACAAAGAAGTAACTAAGCAATAACTCTATTGCCCATTAAATCACCCAACTCTAGATGATCTAGATTTCAACTAAGCAACACCTTTGTTGCCCACTAAATCACCTAACTCTAGATGACTTAGACTTTAACTAAGCAACAACAATGTTGCCCACTAAATCACCTAACTCTAGATGACTTAGACTTTGACTAAGCAACAACAATGTTGCCCACTAAATCAATCCACACTTGACTGATTTAGACTGTTCTTCTGAAACGAAACAACGATCTAATTCCTTTATAACATAGGAATAGATTTACAAGATAAGCACTGAAGTTTAACCCCTAGGACAACTAAGACGAAAGCAGCTCTATCAGGTCCCTATTGCTCTTGAGGAAAATACTTCTGAAAAATAGTTTTTGCTTGAGTTCTTGAATAATTTAGGAATGCAAAAACTGAGGTTGTATCTATTGAGAAAAGTCTTATATCTAATAGACACAACCTTAGGAGCCATGCTATTTTCTAAGAATTCTGCCATGCCGTTCGGGAGCCGTGCACCAACTCCTACAGACCTAGAACCTAGAGTGTACTTTTCCAGCTATCTTCGTTCTCGCATATGAGCACTATGGGATCAGGTCCCTCAAGTACCCTTATTAGATCCCCTTCGTTTGTCAAATCATCAAAACTCAAAATAAAATTTTCCCTCTTTTTGATGATGACAAACATGCAAATCAATTTCCCCTATCACCAGAACTCCCCCCTGTCTTCCTGGTGAACTAGCCAATCGATTATCTTATGCAACCAATAAATTCCCCCTTTTGGCATCATAGAAAAGGAAAGAAGTAAACCAGGATTAAGAGTAAGCCTACAAAGTAAGATCATAGCCAATTGGAAACACAAACATAATTGAAAAGCAGAGAATTAAGAATGATCAATACAAAACAAGGATCTATTTCATTGCACAAGAGAAAGCATTCAATACATCAGAATTTAAACTTCTAAGAGAACCCGGGGACACTGCCCACACAAGAACAAAAGAGAGTCGGAGAAAGGGACTATGAGGACGGAGGTTGATGGGTGAGGGATTTGATGACACGATTAAGTCGATCATTGGCAGTATCATGAGCCTTGGAGCAATTTGTCTTGAAGATCAGCATTCTGTGCCAAGAGAGTTGCATTCTTCAGTTTCAATTCATTGACTTCTACTGTACCAGGTCCATCTGTTTGTGCTTTTGCCAACTGAGCCTTGAGTAAGGCTATTTCAGCATCCTTTTTACTCACCATCACAGTCATCTCCTCCAGTTTATGCTTTAATTGGCTTTTTTCAACAACCAATTGCGACATTTTGCTCAGTTGCCCTGTTCTACCTTCCATGCATTCACATTCTACCAAAGTGTTTAAGGAGAAGGACTGTTTCATTGTCCCTATGGTACCTGCCCCCAAGGGAATCTCCAAATGCTTGAATACCTTGGTAAGAAAGTAACCATACCCCATACCATGCTTTCCTTTCTGAATTACCACTGTTTTGTGCATGTGCTCTAGCATGAGAGTTGGAAGATTTAGGGCATCAAACTTACACAAAGCCTCCATGAGAAACAGATCAGCAGCAGAGGCAACAGTTCTCTTCTCCGATTGTGGAAGAATCACCTTGTTGACAAACTCAGACAGCAGTTTCTTGGAAATACCTGCGCAGTTCATCTTTGGGAGTTTGGCACACTCATTGGCAAAGCTTTTGCTATAGATCTTTCCTACCATGGATCTGATACGGATCTGATCCCTTTTCTGGTCACCTTCAGGATTTCCCCCAATCTTTCTTCATTCAGATGAAGAATCTTATCCCCAACCTGAGTATTTAGGCTTCCATCCTCATTGAACTCAATATTCTAATAGAAATCCCTCATTTGTTCCTCATGCATTACTGGGGATGAATTCCTGAACAAGTGAGTCCAAGATTGAATTTCAACAATATCGACTAGGGTGCTCATACCAGGCTTTGTGAGGATCTCAGGATCAAACACTCTTCCACTCAAGACCTTCTGCAGTCTTAGATTGTCCACTATCTCTTTCTTTGTGACCTTCTTTTCATCTTTTATTGTCCTTCTTTTTGAACCTGGTCCCTTAGCAGCCTTGGACGTAGATTCTACTATGAGTTCCTCGGTGTCAAGCTACACTTCCCTTCTCCGTTTGGAGCTTTCCTTGTTCTTCTTCTTTTCTAACTCCTTACCCTTTCCCTTTTTCGGACCATCTCCCCTTTTTACCACACGTTTCCTTGATTTTGGTGTTTTCTTCTTCTTTTCTTGAGTATCCTTCATCCTCTCTTCTACAACAGATATGACATCTTCCGACACTGTGTCACTTTCTGATTGTTCATTTGAAACTTCTACAACTCCCTCCACTGGAATCATGATCTCCTCTACACCACTCTATCTTTTTCTTCAATTTTCAGCAGTATTGACTTTGTTTGCCTTTATTGCATCACTCATAAATTTTTGAGTAGTGCCTCTGGTAAAAGGTTTTCTCTTTGGTGTCGCCTCTACAACTTTCTCCTTTCCTTTGATTGTAACAGGGACTATCCTTCTTTGTATGGCCCACTTCAGGGGAATGTCGTCCTCATCAACATTATCTTCAGCAGTATTAGAAGGATGAGGTCTAACTTTGGGAGTTCTATCAAATCTTGGTTTAGTATTCTCAAGAAAATCCTCTTCAAATCTCCTTCTTTCTTCTGTTCTTACTCCTTCTCTCATTTCTGCCAGACTTTCCACTACTAGATTCTCACTTGCCGCCAAAATATTTGATTCATAATACCTATTCTCTGGAAGATCACCCTCAAACAAGTGCTCAGATAGTACAGATGGAGGAGGACCAGGTTGAGATGAAGTCACTGGTTCATTTAGATCTATAGGAGACTCTGGAGTATGAGGACAGGGTTCAGTAATGTTGACCAGAGGAGTGATCGACATTTTTGTTGGAGAGGGAACACAAGAAGAAGTATAGAAGGCTACGGGGTCTATTTCGTTTAAGGAGTCCATCATCTGTTTAGATGAAGATGGTGATTGAGACATGTTTTATAAGAAACTCAAGAAGAATGGGATAGAGAGATTAGGGTTTTCAGAAAGCTTTGGGAAAGGAGTTGGAAAGTGTAGGAAGAGAAAGGGAGGGAAGAAGTATAAAATGAAGTGAAAGGGTGTGTCAAGTCCCTGATTAGACGCGTCGCTTGGACTTAAAGCGATGGGACAAACAGTTAGAATGACCGATGACTGACACGTGGAGGTCTCAACGGTTCTCTTTATCAGTTCAAAAATAATGTACAGAAGGCTAACCTTTAGACAGGACCAGGTCCCTATCTGCAGTTTGAGAATGTTGATCCCTGAATTGTTATGACCTTCCTCATTCCTGCAATCCCTTATGAGTGTATACCTGCAAAAGGTACACGATTGATCTTACCAAAGCAAAGAATTACAAATAACAAGGATACCTGCCCTCTATATCATAGCCAAAGAGGGTTGGATGCTTTTGATAACATCAGCTAAGTCCATTTTCATCATCCCCAACTTTAATCTGTTACTCTCAAACTGATCTTTGCTTAGAGCTTTTGTGAAAATGTCAGAAATTTAATCTTTAGTTCTGCAATATTGCATACTAATGTTCCCCTTTTCTACATTGTCTCTCAGAAAGTGATGTCTCACATCAATATGTTTGGTCCTTTTATGCTGAACTGAATTCTTCCCCATATTGACAATACTTGTATTGTCACACATGAGTGGAATGGTGTGAGTGAGTACTCGAAAGTCTTCAAGATGCTGCTTTATCCACAGTAGTCGTGCACAACAAGATGCAGCTACTACATATTTTGCTTCAGTTGTGGAGAGAGCCACTGAATTCTGCTTCTTGGTTCCCCAGGATATGAGTGAGGAACCCAGAAAATGAGCCATTCCTGAAGTGCTCTTTCTATCCACTTGATATCATGCATAATCTGCATCTGCATATCCTACCAGCTCGACAGAATCTGCTACTAGATAGAATAGAACCAGGTCTCTTATTTTCTTCAAATATCTTAGAATCCGCTTGGCTGCCTTCAAATGTGACTCCTTGGGACAGGCTTGAAATCTAGCACATATACCAACACTGAAGACGATGTCAGGTTTGCTTGCTGTTAGATACAACAATGATCCAATGATCCCTCTGTAGATCGATTCATTCACCATTGGACCACAATCATCTGCTCCCAACTTTGAGTTTGTACCCATGGGAGTATCAATAGGCTTAGAGTCCTTCATGTGAAATTTCTTCAGCAGCTCCTTTATGTACTTTTCTTGACAAATCAAGGTACCACTTGAGGTTTTCTTGATCTGCAGCCCTAGGAAGAAGCCCAGCTCTCCCATCACACTCATTTCAAATTCACTCCCCATTAGTGAAGCAAATTCCTCACATAGGACCTCAGAAGTTGCTCCAGAAATGATATCATCAACATACACTTGAATAATGAGCATCTCCTTGCCTCTTGTCTTTAAGAAGAGAGTGCTATCTATTTTTCCTCTTTTGAACCCATTCTCCAGAAGAAACTTTGACAGTCTTTCATACCAAGCTCTAGGAGCCTGTTTCAGTCCATAGAGAGCTTTATCCAATTTCAGCACATGATTTTGATAATCAACATCCTCAAAACCAGGGGGTTGCGTCACATACACCTCTTCCTTCAAGTGACCATTTAAGAATGCACTTTTTATATATATCTGGAACAATTTGAATTCCATGAAGGTTGCAAAGGCAATAAGAATTCTGATGGCCTCTATTCTAGCAACAAGAGCAAATGTTTCGTCATAGTCAATGCCTTCTTCTTGATTATAACCCTGAACCACTAGTCTTGATTTGTTCCTTGCAATGACACCATTTTCATCAAGCTTGTTTCTGAACACCCACCTGGTCCCTATGATAGTTCTGTAAGCAGGTCTAGGTACCAGGTGCCACACTTTGCTCCGCTCAAATTGATGTAGCTCTTCTTGCATGTAATTTACCTAATCAGCATCTTTCAGAGCTTCCTTGATATTTTTGGGTTCAACATTGGATATGAACGCTGAGAATGCCACCAGATTTCTAGTTTTGGATCTCGTTTGCATTCTGAAATTCAATGGAGAAATGAGATTGTCAAGAGAATGAGACGATTGATGTTTCCACCTTGACGTAGCATTCAGGGGTTGAGGTTGATTAGTTTGCTCCCCTTCATCTTCAGAATCATCATTCCCAGGTTGAGGTAAATCCTCAAGTTCAACATTATCAGATACACTAGGTCCCTTGTCAGGCTCATCATCATCATTGGCTTCTTTAATCTGACCAGGTTCAATGCTGTTAGGATTTTAACTTCCTTCAGCTTGTGAATCATTCACCCCATCTCTCTGAATCTGAAGGAGTTCTTCCAGCTCATCATAATCCTTGTTCTTTAGATCCGAGAGATCACCGACTTCATCAAAGATAACATGAACACTTTCTTCAATGCACAATTTTCTCTTATTGTATACTATGTAGGCTTTACTTGACGAGGAATAACATACAAACACTCCTTCATCACTTCTAGGATCAAATTTTCCTAGATCGTCCTACCCATTGTTCAGCACAAAGCATTTGCATGCAAAAGACCTTAAATAATTCAGTTTGGGCTTTCTGTTGTTGAGTAGCCATAAGGAGTTTTGTCCAGTAGAGACCTGATCAAGCATCTGTTGGTCACATAACAAGCAGTGTTAACTGCTTCAGCCCAGAAGTTCTTTGGAAGACTTGAGTCTATGAGCATGGTTCTGGCAATATCAACCAGAGTTCTGTTCTTCCTTTCAGCCACACCATTTTGCTAGGGTGTTCTAGGAGCTGAGAAGTTATGATGGATTCCGCTTTCAGTACAAAAATTGTCAAACTTTACATTTTCAAACTTTGTTCCATGATCAGACCTGATCCCTGCAATCTTGCAGTTCAGCTTTGTTTGAATCATTTTGACAAAAATTATCAGCACATCAAATGTTTCATCCTTGGACTTAAGAAATATAGTCCAAGTGAATCTTGAATAATCATCCACAACCACCAGAATATATTTATTGCCACCTCTACTTTGAATTTTCACAGACCACACAGATCCATGTGAATTAGCTCGAGAGGCCTTGAAGAACTCACTTGCTTCTTTGATTTGAAAGATGATCTGGCCTGTTTCCCTTTGACACATGCTTCACACACCTTTTCATAACTGAATTTCAGTTTTGGTAAGCCACGAACCAGGTCCCTGGAGACAAGTTTGTTTGGCAAAGAGGAGCTCACATGACCAAGTCTTCTGTGCCATAAGTTAGCATTTTTCCTTTGGGCACTGAGACAAGTTAGATCATCTCCTTGAGCAGTATCCAGGTCAGCCACGTACATGTTCTTGCGCCTTCTGGATGTTAAGGTCACCTTCTTTGTTGACAAGTTAGTAACAATGCACTTTTCTAATCAAAATCTAACCTCATTGCCCTTATCACAGATTTGAGACACGCTGAGAAGACTATATTTTAGCCCACTCACATAGTAAACATTTTCAATAGAGTGTTCAACCGATTTTCCAATTCTTCCAAAACCAAGAATATACCTCTTCTTTCCATTTCCAAAAGGGACACCTCCACCTTGAAGTGCCTTGAGTGAGAGGAAGTTTTCAGTCTTTCCAGTCATATGCTTTGAACATCCACTGTCCATGAACCAACACTGAATTCTACCTCCTCCACTCCCCTGCAACAAATATTACTTATTAGATTTAGGAACCCATTTCAGTCTGAGTTCCCAGTAAGCAGATAGAGGCATAATGAGAGAACTTCTTGTCCAATGAGACATAATAGTATTTCTCATGTTAGAAGATCTTAGAGGGAGAGCAGATCCCTTGTTCTGTGTGACTTTCTATCTAGAGTAGACTGAAAGTTTTTCTTGAGAGCTTTTCCAGGCTGGACAATCCTTCTTCAGATGACCGTTGCGACAGCAATGAAAGCATAGTAGATTGTCGGACACAGACACATACTTGCTATGAGGATTATAAGGAGGACTGATGTTTAAGCTTCCTAAACCCTTCCTGTTGTTGTGACCCTGACTGGTAATGTTGGAGAGTAATTTAGAGGAGTTAGTCCATCTCAGACATTTTTTCAATTCTTTTCTGAGGCCGACCGGGTCCCTTTCCATCTGATCATTTCTTTCCAAGGCCAAAGCAAGTCTGGTTTCAGCAGTATTCAAGCTAGTTTCTAGCTCGATTTGCAAGGTGCTAGCCTCTCCCTTTCCTTTGCCACATTTGTTACTCAGTGTATTTAATTTTTCTTTGAGTTCTAGATTTTCGGTCTCAATTGTTCCTCCGCAATAGACAAAATAACCAAGGCTAACTTTTCCTCATGAAAGATATCTAGGCTGTTGTTCATCGAGTCCTTTTCAGTTGTTAACTCAGTAATAGAGTCAATCAACATAGCAACAAGATTCCTCAACTTTCTAACAGAGTAAACATTTAAGTTTTGTTTAAGTTCAGAAAGGTTTACCTCTTCCTCAGCTTCCTCATCATCAGATTTTGCCATGAATGCAAACATAGAATCGAACCCATCTTCATAGTATTTAACACCAAGCATGGATCCATCTTCATGATGTTCTGACTCTTCTGATTCACTTGAGGAATCACCCCAGACAGCAAGAGCTTTCTTCACAACATAGTCAACTGCAAATTTTCTCCCTTTCTTATCAAGGATCGGGTCCCTTCTCTTGTCTTTATCTCCTCCAGGCCTTGGATATTATTTGTGTTCTGCCTTGTGCATAGGGCAGTCTCTGATGAAGTGCCCTGCCTTTCCGCATCTGTGACACAGGTCATTTGCATATGCAGCCCTGCTGGAGTTCCCTCCTTTTTGAAACCCCCCATGCTTCCTCACTTTTTTCTGGAATCTCCTAGTGAGATAGGCCATGTCTTCCTCTTCATCGGATGTTTCACCTGATGTCACTTTAAGAGCTAGAGATTTTTCTTTCTTTACCTCCTTCTTTGACGCTTCTTGATTTCTGTTCATTTCATGCGTTTGAAGGTTTCCAATCAGGGCATCCATCGTCAGCACCTTCAGGTCCTTGGCTTCAGTAATGGCATCGACCTTGCTTTCCCAAGACTTAGGAAGGATTCGAAGGATCTTCCTAACCTGTATACTTGGGTAAATAGGTTCTCCCAAATAGCGTAGGTCATTAGTGATGGAGGAGAATCTTGTATGCATGTCATGAATAGTTTCTCCTTCTTTCATAGTGGAGGTCTCATACTGGGTATTCAACATGTCTACCTTTGACTCCTTTACTTGCTCCGTTCCATCATGAGCAGTCTTGAGGCAATCCCAAATCTCTTTTGTTGATTCGGATGCAGATATGCGATTGTACTCTTCAGCACCTATACCACACACCAACAGTTTCTTAGCTTTGTAACTCTTCTCGATCTTCTTCCGGTCAGCTTCATCATACTGTTGACGAGTCTTAGGAATTACTCTTGTGATTTCTCCATCCTTCACTTCCATTGTAGGAACAAAAGGTCCGTCCAGCATTATATCCCACAACTCACTGTCCTCAGCCATTAAGAAGTCGTTCATCCTCGTTCTCCACCAACTATAAAACTGACCATTGAAACGAGGTGGCCTGGTTGACGATTGTCCTTCTTCTAGATTCAGTGGAGCAGCCATCTTTCCACAAGATTCTCTCTTGGTGTTAACCAGCTAGAGAGCCCATGCTCTAATACCAATTGTTAGGATGTATGTGTCCACTATCAGTCAATGGATCATGTCCCTTGACACAGTAAGAACATTGATAAATGGCGCAGACAATAAAATAAACAACATAAGCAGTTTACGTAAAAACCCCTTTGCTCAAGGGCGGTGAAAACCACGACATGTACTCACATGATTTCAAACCAACTCCATTTAACTCTAAAAGGAGCGATTGTTCAGATAACAGAATCTTGTAACCTATGAATTTAACTCTAAATCCCTTACCCCTCAATGTAGCAACTCTACTATAAAGAAGTAACTAAGCAATCACTCTATTGCCCACTAAACGACCCAACTCTAGATGATCTAGACTTCAACTAAGAAACACCTCTGTTGCCCACTAAATCACCTAACTCTTGATGACTTAGACTTTAACTAAGCAACAATAATGTTGCCCACTAAATCACCTAACTCTAGATGACTTAGACTTTGACTAAGCAACAACAATGTTGCCCACTAAATCAATCCACACTTGATTGATTTAGACTTTTCTTCTGAAACGAACAACGATTTAATTCCTTTATAACATAGGAATAGATTTCTAAGATAAGAACTAAAGTATAACCCCTAGGAAAACTAAAACGAAAGAAGCTCTATTAGGTCCCTGTTGCTCTTGAGGAAAGTACTTCTGAAAAATGGTTTTTGCTTGAATTCTTGAATAATTCAATGCAAAAACTAAGGTTGTATCTATTAAGAAAAACATTATATCTAATAGACACAACCTTAGGAGCCATGCTATTGGCTAAGGATTTTGCCACGCCGTTCGGGAACCGTGTAGCAACTCCTGTAGACCTAGAACCTAGAGTGTACTTTTCCAGCTGTCTTCGTTCTCGCATATGAGCAATTTGGGATCCGGTCCCTCAAGTCCCCTTATCAGATCCCCTTCGTTTGTCAAATCATCAAAACTAAAAATAACACATATGATTATATATATGATTTCATAGATTGAATATATTTTTTATGTTTAATTTTTAGTTTTCTAGTAAAAACCGTGTAACACCTGGAAATCTAGTAGGCTAACCAAGGGACCAAGTGAGAGGTCACAAGTCAAAGACTGAGCCTGGGCACCCTTCATGAAGGCCCAAACGAGTCGTGAAGGGCACCATGAGGTGTCGTGTAGCCCGGGAAGGCTCACAGAGTTGAGCCAAAAAGGGCTCCCCTCCCACGAGCACCTAGACGGCTCATGGTGAAGCCTGTGAAGGGGAGGCAGTAGCTACCCTAAATGTTGACCCTCCACACGAGCCACTTGACGGCTCATGGAGTGGGTCGTGAATGAAGGGGGGGGGGGGGTCTTGGGAAAGTTGTCCAAGCTACTGGTCAAGGACCACAGCTGACACCATGGCCCGTGAATTCCTTGACGGCTCGTGAGGGGTGGCGTGTGGGGGATTAGTCAGCCATAAGTTAGGGGCTTTTGAGTCTTTTCTGGATTTGCTTAAAACAATACTATGTCATTTTTCCTATGCCTATAACTCCTATATAAGTTATTTTAACCTCAAATTCTATTCATTCAAGTCATTCTCCTAAAATTCTAAAAGAAGATCAAGTTCTTCCTCTCCAAAATATTTCTCTCTCTAGAAACTTGAAGAAGAAGAAGGGTTCAATCTAGGATTTCAAGGCAAGCCTCCATTCCCACCATTGAAGGCAAGCTTTTGGCATTGAGGTATGATATTTTTCATCCATGGATTCATTTAATCCATGGAGTTCTCAAATTCTCCTATTTTCAAAGGTAGAAATCCCTAATTGAGTAAGGATTTTCTTCAATTGCCACGGGTTCTCTTCAAAATTGATTTAAATGATTGAATTATGATCTCTTATGATTGAATTGATGAAATACTACGATTTTATGATGATTTCCCCATGAACCCAGGTAAATCCCATGTTTTCCAATTATGATAATATAATGTGGGTTTTGGATTATGAAAGAAGATTTTATGAAATCAAGAAAGAATTGATAGAATTATATGATTTTATGATGAATTTATTTTAGCCCATATCTAACCCATGATTTCTAGATGTTGATGTATGAAAGTGGGTTTGGAACCATGAAAGGTGAATTATGAAAGTTAGCATTATCTTATAAGAATTGTGTATATGTGTTAAGGATGCTTTGAGAGTTAAGTATCAATGATAATGATTGTTGTTGTGTTGTTGAAAGGATTTATCATATACACATTGATACGTCCAAACTTACACTTCAATTAAGAAGTATAAATGATCGAATTCAATTTATAGAACTCAACGAGAGTTGAGGTCGATCCCATAGAGAATTTCTTTACAGAAATAATTTCACTATCGCGTTTATCCAAATGTTGTTATTATTTCCTAGAGAAAGTAATTGCGGAAGGTAAAATGGTTTAGTTGTAAAGTTCAAGTAACCGATATTGTTAAACAAAATCCAGATTAACAATTAACAGAGTATTAATTTCAAGATTGTATTGATAAATGAATGAAACCAGGGTTGTGTTTCCCATGACGTTACATCTAGTGTTTGTGCGTAAATGAGTTTCAGGATATTCATTCTTTGCAAATTACAGGCAAGTTAGATATATCTAACACTTCTCAGTCTAGTTAGCTAACTTCCACCCAAGTCCTCTCGGTTCTAGAGTGTTAGTTGAGTTTACTCTCGCTTATAATGATTTTAAAGTTCTGTTCTCTCGAACTAGAACTTTGACTCTTAACTTAGCTTTTTCCCAACTATCACTTTTCTCTCGAACAATTGATAGATACAGGCTGATTCTAATGTGTGCACTCATTAGAACAAATGAATAATGAAAGCTGAGTTATATATTGCAAATAATAATCACAATCTACTCGTATTACGAATCCACACTTAGATTACAATTATAGTTCCCACAACCCTAGTTGTGGTGTTTAGCCACTCATGGTTTCAACTGAACAAGCAAAGATTTGTAATGAAAACATTAATAGAAATCACTTATGAAAGTTTGCAATTTCAATGAACACTTGATATTCAGAAAACTAAAATTCAACTCCAAAGATCGATTCAATGTTAATCGATAAAAAACCAAAGTGAGAATAATTAGAAACTAGTCGCTCGTTCCAGATAAGACGAGATAAAAATAAGTTATGCCCTAATAAATTCAAATAATCAGTCTAAAAAGAGTCCTACTCGAAGTAGGATAAAAATATCGGGACTTATAACGGGTAACACGACGACACGTCAAGGGCTTCACGGTCCGTGAAGCCCTCCGTGGTCATCACTTGGAACTTTAAAAATACATTTTATCAGTGCCTGTACACTAGAAATTCACCACGGGCAGCACCACGGACCGTTATAGTGATCACGGTCCGTTTGGGTGTCCGTGGTCTTCACTTGGACCAAATCACATTTCCGCTCCTCAACGCCTGTACACTGGAAAACCATCACGATCATCACCACGCCCCGTTATGATGACCACGTCCCGTCTGGGTGTCCGTGGTCTTTACTTGGCCAAACCATAGTATGACTGCTTGAAGTCTTCCTACTGGTTCATCTCCACGGGCACCGTCACGACTCGTCAAGAGGACCACATCCCGTCTAGGGCTCCGTGGTCCTTACTTGGAGTTTGGGTGTCAGCACCATGATTTCCAAGTTCATTGCTTCAGCACCACGGGCATCATGACGGCCCGTGAAGATGACCACGACTCGTACTGAGCTCAGTGGTGTTTCCTCCAGACCACTCATCTTCTACTTCTTTTTCCATTTTTCCACACAAGTGATAACCTGTCTAAACATCAAACAACCAATCAAATCTTACAAAAATACACTTGATTCTAGTATTAATCCTTAGTTTTGAGCATCGAATGTGCTAATATTTCACGGCACATCGACACCCTCAATTTAGAATCATTACTTGTCCTCAAGTGATGATAAAGACAAACATTTTACGCTTAAAAACCCCACAGATACTATACTAACATGCAATAGCCTTCTTAACCACATTTTGTATCCAAAACCATCAATCTAACATACAAGTATCAATATATGACATCTCATTACTTATAGTCAACCATGTTTATATCTGTGTACTATCAGCCAACACAATTTAACTATCAAATGTAATCACTGTGTCCTCACACCAGAAAAGTCCCTCGCACATGATAATTGGGACTAAATGCTACACTTACACTCCATAAGAACTTCTAACACTAAAAATAAAAGACTATAGGCTTTCCCTTGCTTTCTACACTCTATCTTTCAACAACCGGAATACGATCACTATAGGACTTTATCGGCTTGTAACATAGGCTCAGGCTAGGGAATGGATATTTGGTTTTCTGTGAGTGACTAGTACCTTGTCTCTCCAAAGTTTCATTCGCACACAACTTTTTCTGAGCGATTTCCTTCTTTTTCATTTCAGTACAGCCCAGCAACCATTATTTTCTTTTTATTTTTATTTTTTATTTTTATTTATTTTTTATTTTGCACATTTCTCCTATTCAAGCGAGTTCTTTAGACTTTGTGCTTTCAAGCTGACTGAGTGAACCTTCTTTTTCTACGTTTCCTTTCTTCTCGGGTTGTAATTACCCTCAACTTAGGCTTTTGGCCTAAGTTGTGGCATCGTATCTTCGGAGACCCAAGGATATGATATCAAACGGGTAAGAACAAAATTAGTTTCTAGGCTCAAATCGGGTTCAAGTGGTCTGCTTTTTTATTTGGTTGTTTATTTTTGGCTTTTAGTGGGCTTAGCAAAAATGGCCTACTTATCCTTTCCTATCTAGTTATTCTCAGATCCTAGCAAGACAACTCGGACAAGTTCTAGTTTCTGCTCCTAGCGTTAGACTTCAAACAAAACTTACACACACATGACACAAGACTATATTTTTCAGTTTCTTAGTTCATCAATTTATGTTTCAGACTAGCAATGGTCAACCCATACCTAGGATGTCATCTAAAGAGCCTAACAATCAAATTTCAGATTAAAGACATATTTGCTAGTAATTCATAAAAAACAAGCTCAATCTCACCTGCTGCACATCTCACACACAGAAACTTCACAAAAATCTCAAAATACAACACAGACTATCACAACTTCACAATTTATCAAAACACAACACAGAGTCAACCTCCATTCATTCTAATAGCTAAAATGGCAGGTTGCTCACCACCCCCTCCCCAAACAAAAGGACTTTGCCCTCAAAGTCAATAAAGCAAAATAATGCAGGGCTGTGAGGAGGGGTCATACCTACGGCGCACTAGGCGCTGGTAGTCAGAGCAGTGTCAGCACCCTTATCAATGGGTGCGCTATCAGAAACCTGCACTGGATCAGCTGGACCGGTAGTACTGGGAAGTGGTATGGCACTGCCAGAAGCGCTAGCCAACAAAGCATCTCTCCTCTGTTGTTCAAGTGCTTCTTCTTCTCTAGCCTTTTTCCTCGACTCCTTGCGTGCTTTCTTGTGTTATTTATTTTCCTCTTTAGAGAGGTTTTCTGGCCGCTCCTCATACGACTCATCGGCTTTGTGTTTTCTCTTGCCGGATTTACTCTTGGATAGTTCACCCCAAAAGTCGTAAAGGGACTAAGTGTTTGGTGGCTCACTGAACAAGTTCATCAAAGACTCTGGCACAACCAGAGTGGGCACATGTACCGGCTTCTCAGCCAGTTTAGCAATTTTGGCTCGCATCTCGGTTAACTGTGTCTTTAATTCGTCAGTATTTACTGGACTTGCAGCCTGTAATTAATCTTGTACATGGACCTCCAAGCCATCTATCCTATTTTTTAAGACGGCAAGCTGTTTCCGCATCTCATCTTTCACCCTCTTCTCCACGGCTAACACATCACGCTCAATGATTTGGGGTAAGCTGAGTAAAATTTGGTCGACTATGGACCTGGTTTTTCACTGATCTGCAACCAACCTCTCAAAGATCACAGTAGGTATAGTAACGAAAGTACTTGTAGCTTGTGAGGCTGAAGCTGATGGTGGTGGTGCTCCTGCAGATGGCTGTGACGATTCACCCTGCTCTGGCCCTCTATCAACATGTGGAATGTCAATTGGTACATGGGGTATGACTGTTAACGGTCCCACCGGTGAAGACTTAGCACCAAATAGATGATTTACAACATCCTTAATTTTAGATGCTGCGGTGATCCTGGTCGCTTCAAGCCATCTGTCTTCTAGCTTATTTGGAGGAATATGAGCTTGCAGACATAGTTTCCCTATCAGACAGGGAAACGGTAACCCCTCGAAGTCGGATCCTCCATCTCAGTCTCACTCATCACAGCATGATGTTTACCTTCAAATAGGCCCACTGAAGCTGGTGCAGTGTACTCTGGACCATGCAGCATTCTGTTGATCGTGGCTTCAGAAATATCCACTGATTTGCCTCTCACTATGACAGAGTTGAGTGGTTCCCATGTGCTGGCAAATGCTTTCTGGTCCCTTTTGGTAGTTTCAGTGTCAGCAGCCAAATTCATCCGGGTGGCTGCATAGGACGCATAGAATTCCTGGGTAATGTGGTGAGAGAACTCCCCAGGAGAGTTGTTCATCCATTCAAATTTATGCATTTGAAGGTTCTGTAGATATCTGGAAATATGTGGATGTCGGATGTCACTACTCTAGCTTTAGGTATGACTGGCCGATCAGTAAAATCGCCTGTCTTAGACACGATCCCATTCTTGAAGAACTCCTCAGACCTGCGCACAATCCACATATAACGATAACAGTCAATTAATTGTTGTCTGACCACTAGTTCATCTTCATGTAGGTGAACAAATTGAATCCTTGAAGCTTTAGTGTTGGCTTCTTCATCTTCTTCTTGGGCATCGACGTCTTCCTATGCTTCAGTTTCAGCTTGTGTTCCCACTTCGGGTTGAGGTATAGCTACATTCTCCTGAGACCCGCTAACAGACTCTTCACCACTACCTGAGCCACTACCAGAACCGCTCCTAGATCCCTCACCACTTCCGAAACCACTGTCAGATGCCTTACCACTCCCGGATCCACTACCTTCCTCTTCAGACTGGGAAGAAGTGTCCTAAATAATTGCTCTCGTTGTTCGTGATCTAGTAGCACGAGGAGAGTGTTCCTCAATTGTAGTGTTGACCTGAGCCTCTAAGCTAATAGATTCTGCCGCATTATCACTTTGCGTTGGTGAGGGGTATGGAGCTACGGACTTTCTTCGGGGAGCCATAGTACCTGATAGGTCAAACAACGAAAATGGGTTAATAAGCGAAAGACATAAATCAATGCACCAACGGGTACTCAGACTTCCCCTGTGTAACTAAAACGTGACGCCTAGCCATAAGAATGTCGTCGCCCAATCTATCATTGGGAAGGGCCACATAATCAAAATGAAAAACAGAAATGAATGTATAGAAAAATAATTATTTTTTTATACGGGGAGCTTCACGGGCCGTGGGGAGCACCACGGTCCGTGAGGACCAACGTGAAGAAGAGATAGTGTATTAGTTTAGCATAGACGTGTACTGGTGTGGTTCACGGAGGGTTTCACGGTCCGTGGAGTGCACCATGGTCCGTGATGACCCTCGTGAACTTAGTTAGTGTGTGCATTCCTTGATTAGTCTGGACCACGAGTGGTTTCACAACCCGTGGTTGGCACCACGGTCCGTGAAGCCCATCGTGGACTTGCACTTAACAGTTTTTCCAGTGATTGTTCCCCCCAAATGCACGCTATGTCAGATTTCAACCATTTTGAGCACACGATCACACTTGTACGAGATATTGCAACACATGTAACTACTAATCTATGGGAACTCACCAATCACCATTCAAACAAGAACAATATTCACCTATTACGACTATACCCACATGCACACGAGTGTAATCTGGCAATTTCAACAATTTTGTCGACAAAATTCACTTAGGCCTACTTTTTTTTTCACAAATTGGATTCAAAATCACACTCATATTATCAGTCAACACTAGTTCTTCACAAATTAATCACACCCATAAACAACAACAATCAATTCCACCCAAATGAAGCCAACCCACAACACATAGAACCTAACCCACAATTCATCACGTAAATTTTTACAAAATCAAACAAAAATTTAAAGTTCTAACTTGATTCTATATAAGATAAAACTTATATCAAGTAGGGAGAAGAACTTACTTCAAAATTTTGCTCAATTTTCAACTTTGTAAACCGAGATGAATGTCACTGTTGATTTTCGACACTAGTAGACTTAGGGTTTAGACTATTTGATTGATTAAGGAGTTATGGAAGATGAGAAACCTTTTAACCCACTTAGTAACCGTTATGGACGAGTGAAAAGAGAAAGAATTTTCGACCCTTGGCGCTTTAGGCACTAAATAAAATGATTAAAAAAACTCTTTACTTGTATGCGGGTCGGGTCGGGTAGACTGGCAATGCTGGACCCATATTGACAGACCGTGAGGAAGCTCGTGGAAAGCACCACGGTCCGTGGGATTGTCCGTAAAAAACACTTGGTGAGAAAACTTACCTGAGGTTCACGAGAGGCTAAACGGTCCGTACAAAGCTTGACAGACCGTAAACCCTTCCGTGAACCATTTTCTTGCAATTTCCAGTAGCTTCTTTGGGATGCTGTTGAGTATGACGGGCCGTGAAGTTGCATGTGAAGAGCACCACGGCCCGTGGGACTACCCGTGAAGGGGTTCCTGCATCCATCTCCACACCTTTTTTGTCCAATTCCTTCTTGTACACGCCAACACCCAGTGACTCTATAAAAACAATGAAAAATTCTAAAATGTAAACTACCCAGTACATTTACAATCTTGGGTTGCCTCCCAAGAAGCGCAGAATTTAACGTCGCGGCGCGACGCAGGTTACTTGATTACTCTTATTTCATCAAGCTTACATTCCTCTACTATTTTCACTTCCTCTGGGACTCCCAGATATGCCTTGATTCACTGACCATTGGCCTTGAACCTCTCACCCTTGTCATTCTCAAGCTCAATAGCACCTGACTAAAATACCTGAGTTAACTTAAACAGCCTAGACCATTTGGATCTTAATTTCCTAGGAAACAGACGAAGTCTAGAGTTGAAAAGCAGCACCAAGTCACCAGGAATGAAGGTCCTTTTCTCAATATGCTTGTCATGATACCGCTTCATCCTTTCCTTGTACAGCGCAGACCTCTCATAAGTCCTCAGAGGGAACTCATCCATCTCATTGATCTGATCTAGTCTTAGGTTCGCTGTTTCACTCTAACTGAGGTTCAAATTCTTTAAAACCCAGAGTGCCTTATGCTACAGCTCAACCGGCAAATGACATGCCTTTCCAAACACCAACTGATATGGAGACATACCAATAGGTGTCTGGAAAGCTGTCTGATATGTCCATAGAGCATTATCCAACTTTCTTTCCCAATATGTCCTGTTGGCATTCACTGTTTTTGCCAAAATAGCCTTGATCTCCCTATTTGATACCTCCATTTGGACACTTGTCTGCGGATGATAGGGTGCTGCCACTTTGTGTTGTTTAACCCCATATTTAGCCAAAAGAGCACTGAACACTCTATTACAGAAATGGGAACCTCCATCACTGATAATTTCTCTAGGTGTACCAAACCTTGAGAATATGTTCTTCTTCAGTAACCCAGCGACACTTTTACCATCATTTTCAGGCAGAGTAACTGCCTCAACCCATTTAGACACATTGTCCACTGCCACCAGTATATAGTTTTACCCATAGGAGATCACAAATGGGCCCATGAAGTCAACTCCCCACACATCAAACAACTCCACCTCCAGAATGGGTGTCATTAGTAGCTCGTGGCGACGAGAGATAGCTCCTTGACATTGGCATACATCACAACTCTTTAGCATATCAATTGCATCCTGATGGATTGTAGGCCAGTAGAACCCACTCTGGAGTACCTTGTGAGTTGTCCGGGCACCTCTATGATGACCACCGACCGGAGAGGAGTGACAAGCTTCTAAGATATGAAGCATCTCAGCCTCCGGGATACATCACCTGATGATATTATCAGCACACACCCTATACAGATATGGTTCATCCCAAAAATATTTTCCAACATCGTGTAGGAATTTCTTACTTTGCTAGAATGTTAACCCTTCAGGCATCAAATTGCTGACAAGAAAGTTAGCAAAGTCAGCAAACCAAGGAATGAGATCAAGAGTGGCGGCTAATACCTGCTCATCTGGGAATGAGTCATTTATATCTAACTCAAGTTCCTCCTTCTTTTCTACTTCCAGCCTAGATAAGTGATCAGCCACCTAATTTTCACACCCTATCCTATCTTTGACTTCAAAGTCAAATTCTTAAAGCAGCAGCACCCATCTGATTAATCTTGACTTTGCATATTTCTTTGCCATGAGATATCTCAGCGCTGCATGATCTGTGTGGACTATCACCCTAGTGCCCAATAAGTACGCCCTAAACTTTTCAAATGCATATACCACAGCTAGTAGTTCTTGTTCAGTAACAGTGTAGTTGCGTTGTGCTCCATTCAGCGATTTGTTGGCATAGTAAATTGGGTGGAAAATCTTGTTGCTCTTTTGTCCTAACACAACTCCCAGGGCAGTACAACTAGCATCGCACATCATCTCAAATGGTTCAGCCCAATCTGGGCCAATGATCACTTGGGCAGAAATCAACTTTTCTTCCAGGCATTCAAAAGCTTTCAGGCATGCATCATCAAAGGCAAATTTCACCTCTTTCTCCGAAAGCTTACACAAAGGATGTGCAATTTTTGAGAAATCCTTGATGAACCGCCTATAAAATCCTGCATGTCCTAAAAAGCTTCGAATGCCTTTCACACAAATAGGCGGAGAAAACTTTTCAATCACCTCAATCTTAGCTTTGTCAACCTCTAGTCCCTTCTACGACACTTTATGGCCTAGGAATATGCCATCCTTGACCATGAAATGGCATGTTTCCCAGTTCAGCACCAAATTAGCCTCCTCGCATCGCTGTAAAGCCCTGCTAAGATTCAACAAACAATCATCAAATGTGTCACCAACCACAAAAAAATCGTCCATGAATACCTCCAGAGTGTCCTCTACCATATCTCAGAAAATAGACATCATACACATCTGGAAAGTTGCAGGTGCATTACACAATCCAAATGGCATGCGTTTGAACGCAAAAGTACCATAAGGGCATGTGAAGGTTGTCTTAACCCGATCTTTAGGAGCAATTGATAGCTGGTTGTACCCAGAGTATCCATCTAAGAAACAGTACCACCCTTTTCCAGCCAACCTGTCAAGCATCTGGTCCATGAATGGCATTGGGAACTGGTCCTTCAAGGTCCACTTGTTCAGCTTTTTGTAATCAATGCAAACTCGCCATCTAGTGACTGGTCGTTGTGGAATCAGCTCGTTCTTTGCATTGGCTACCACTGTCATACCACCCTTCTTGGGCACACACTACACTGGGCTAACCCAATGACTGTCAGAAATGGGGTACACCACCCCAACATCTAACCACTTTATGATCTCCTTTTTGACCACCTCTTGCATTGGTGGATTTAACCTTCTCCGGTGCTCTATGCTCGGGCTGCAGTCCTCCTCAAGTTAAATCTTATGAGTATAGATACCTGGAGGTATCCCAATGATATCAGCAATGGTCCACCCAATTGCTCTTTTGTACCTTATCAACACTCTGATCACCGCCTGTACCTATTCCTCATTCAAATCTGCAGCCAAAATGACTGGCAAAGTATTGTTAGTACCCAAAAAAACATACCTTAGGTGATTGGGTAACTGTTTAAGTTCCAGTACTAGAGGCTCCTCAATAGATGGCTTTGCTGGAGGACTTGGCCTATTTTTCAGATCCAGGTCTAATTTCTTTGGAGCATAAGAATGTGCTCCCATGCTCTGTAAAGCATTTACCGTCTCCACATAATCAGTCCGGTAGTCTGCTTCGAAATTCATTAACACAACTATCAATGTTTCCACATCAACCTTTCCTCAATAGCAGCTCACAACTCTCCTTCATCAAAGACCTTTATCACATACACCACATTCATGTCTTGTGATTGTTTCATAGACTTGCAAATCTTAAATTTTACCTCCTCATTTTTTAGCCTGAATTTCAGCTCTCCACTCTCAAATGGCCTCCCCAAAATTATGGGAACCTCAAAGTCCACCTCACAGTTCAAAATTACGAAGTCTGCCGGAAAAATAAAACTATCCACTTTTACAAGCACATCACATAAGATCCCTACAGGCCGCTTCACTGACCTATATGCCATCATCAACCTCATCGCAGTGGGTTTTGGAACCCCCCAATCCCAATTGCTTGTATATGGCCAAGGGCATCATATTTATACTTGCCCCTAGATCTCACAGAGCCTTTGCAAGCTAAAATGATCCTATGGTGCAAGGTATAGTGAATGCACCTGGATCTTCCTTTTTCTGCACTAAAGACCTTGTAGCAATAGCACTATAATGATGAATATTTTCTGTTAGATCAAAACTTACAGCTCTTTTCTTGGTGACTAAGTCCTTCATGAACTTATCATATCCTGGCATCTGTTCCAGAGCTTCAACTAATGGGATGTTCACTGATAGTTGCTTCAGCATAGTTATAAACTTGACAAACTTCCCATCTTCGGCTTTCTTCTTGAGTCTTTGAGGGAAAGGAGGAGGTGGCCGCGGTATCTGCTATAAAGACAAATTCGCCTCAACTTCTTTTTCCTTCCTCTCCACTAGCTTTACTATTGGTTGAGCCTCTTCTATGTATCAACCTATTCAGCTTCAACCTCTTCGTCATCATTTCCCTTTAGACTCTGTTCCTCCTCAGTACCTGCAGATTTTGGCTCATTAATGACCTTACCACTTCTGGTGGTGATGGCCATGCAGTGTCCATCTTTCTTTGGATTCTGGATAATGTCACTTGGTAGTGCACCATTCTTCCTTTGATTCAGTGATGTTGATAGTTGTCCTAATTGTTGCTCTATCTGCTTGATGGAAGTAGTGTGAGAATCTACCAGTTGACTCATGCTGGAGAAATCACCCTTCATTTCTTTCACACCTGCATCAGTTGATTCCACCTTTTGCAACACTTTAGCCAACATATCTTCTAGTTTAGACCCGCTGGGACTACCACTAGAACAATCTCTATTACCTGGTGGCACATACACACTACTGCGGTCATTCTTGTAACCATCTCTGTTTTGCCAGTTGCCTCATTCTCTATTTGCTGGTCTGTCATACTGCCCTTCTCTGGGATAATTCCCACCTGTATTTCTAGAATTATATCCTTTGTTTCGCCAGTTATATTTCCGGAAACCACCTTGATTTTCCAAGTATTTAGCCTCCTTATCCAAGTCAATATCCTGATCTTCATACCTGTTTGGGGTTCCTACAACATTCACCTTCTCAGAACCTTCCATGATATGCTTCGTGAGTAGATCCATCTGGGTTCTCATGTGAGCCATATCCTGATCTCTTTCTTCCTCTCTTCTCCTTTGTTCAGCTGATAGCTCAAAAGTGAATCCCAGCTCTTCCACTTCAGCATCCCTGGTGTGCCATGCTCTATTATTCATTGACACTTCATCCATTAGTTGCATGATTTTAGGAAATGTCTTCCTCATTAATAATCCACCACAAACTACATTAACAACAGGTTTAGTAACATAATTAGTGATCTATAAAAAGCCTGTTTCAAATGTCTCTCCGTGAGACCATGGTTCAGGCACTTTTTTAGCTTTTGGATGAATCTCCACCAAGTATCAGGCATTGCCTCCCATGGTAGTTGCTTGTGTGCACTTATCTCGTCTTTCATCTGCAACTCTTTCGATTCGGGGTAGAATCATTCCAGGAGAGCCTCCTTATGTTCATTCCAGGTCCTGACTGAATCATTCGGTGTCTCATTCAGCCAATTAGTTGCCTCCCCAATGAGAGAAAATGGAAATAGCCTCAAGCTCATAGCTGTCTGACTAACCCCAGGAATTTCCTGTGATTTGCATATCGCCACAAAGTTTATTAGATGTTGATTCACATCGTCACCAGTTGCACCTCGGAACATACCTTTCAAGTTCAGCAATTGAATCATCATGCTGGTGATAGTAAATTTTACACCTGGAGGTAGTACAGGTAATACTATTGCTCCAGTGGTTCGAGCTCCGTCCTAATCTAAGTCATCCTCTTCTAACACCATGTGAGTTAGTTGTTGTGCTCGACCCCTTGAAGCTAATGGTTGGCGGTGGGGGGGGAGCTATTTCTTCCACTCCTGGATTTTCATCCACCACCCTAGGCGGGTTGTTCATAGCATTCAGCTGAACACCTCTTGCAGCGGTCTCAGCTTCCAGTCCCAATCTTTGCCTCTGAGCCTCAAGTTCTTGTACATTCACTATCTTTCGGATAATTTTCTGAAGTTCCAGGTCGTAAGGAATCAATGGAGCTCCCTTACTTCTAGTATTTGGCATACACTGTCGAACTCACCTGTAAGAGACACAGATAAGAACAAGACGTAAAATTAGGAAATATAACTACAATTCGAATAATTGCTAGTAAAACACTTCTAAATTAAAATTCCCCGGCAGCAGCGCCAAAATTTGATACGTCCAAACTTATACTTCAATTAAGAAGTATAAACGGTCAAAGTCAATTTATAGAACTCAACGTGAGTTAAGGTCGATCCCACAAAGAATTTCTTTACAGAAATGATTTCACTGTCGCGTTTATCCAAATGTTGTTATTATTTCCTAGAGAAAGTAATTGCGGAAGGTAAAATTGTTTAGTTGTAAACTTCAAGTAACCGATATTGTTAAAAAAATCCAGATTAACAATTAACAGAGTATTAATTTCAAGGTTGTACTGATAAATGAATGAAACCAGGGTTGTGTTTCCCATGACGTTACATCTAGTGTTTATCAGTAAATGAGTTTCAGGAAATTCATTCTTTGCAAATTACAGGAGAGTTAGATATATCCAACACTTCTCAGTCTAGTTAGATAACTTCCACCCAAGTCCTCTCGGTTCTAAAGTGTTAATTAATTTTACTCTCGCTTATAATGATGTTAAAGTTCTCTTCTCTCGAACTTGAACTTTGACTCCATTTCATCAGATTAACTTAGATTTTTCCCAACTATCACTTTTCTCTCGAACAATTGATCAATACAGGCTGATTCTAACACGTGCACTCATTAGAACATATGAATAACGAAAGTTGAGTTATATATTGCAAATAATAATCACGTATCTACTCGTATTACGAATCCACACTTAAATTACAGTCATAGTTCCCACAACCCTAGTTGTGGTGTTTAGCCACTCATGATTTCAACTGAACAAGCAAAGATTTGTAATGAAAACATTAAGAAAAATCACTTACGAAAGTTTGCAAATTCAACAAACACTTGATATTCAGAAAACCAAAATTCAACTCCAAAAATCGATTCAATGTTAATTAATAAAAAACCAAAGTGAGAATAATTAGAAACTAGTCGCTCGTTCCAGATAAGACGAGATAAAAACAAATTAGACCCTAATTAATTCAAATAATGAGTCTAAAAAGAGTCCTACTCGAAGTAGGACTGAAATATCAGGACTTATAATGGGCAACACGACGACCCGTCAAGGGCTTCACGGTCTGTGAAGCCCTCCGTGGTCATCACTTTGCACTTTCAAAATACATTTCATTAATGCCTGTACACTGGAAATTCACCACGGACCGATAGTTATCACGGTCCGTCTAGGTGTCCGTGGTCTTCATTTGGACCAAATCACATTTCCGCTCCTCAACGCATGTACACTGGAAAACCATCACGATCATCACCATGCCCCGTCATAATGACCACGGCCCATCTGGGTGTCCGTGGTCTTTACTTGGCCAAACCATAGTATGACTACTTGAAGACTTCCTACTGGTTCATCTCCACGGGCATCGTCACGACTTATCAAGAGGACCACGGCCTGTCTAGGGCTCCGTGGCCCTTACTTGGAGTTTGGTTGTTAGCACCATGATTTCCAGGTTCACTGCTTCAGAACCACGGGCATCATGATGGCCCGTCAAGATGATCATGGCTCGTACTAAGCTCTGTGGTGTTTCCTCAAGAGCACTCATCTTCTGCTTTTTTTTCCATTTTTCCACACAAGTGATAACCTGTCTAAACATTTAGCAACCACATCAAATCTTACAAAAATACAGTCGATCTTAGTTTTGAGCATCAAATGTGCCAATATTTCACAACACATCACTCATCTATGCATGATTGTGAAACGTTTTCTCACATAATAAGTGTTCCTAAGGTTGAAAGGCTATTCTCACCTATAATGAACCAATGATTAAGAAATTAAGCTAATGATGAGGAAAGAGGCGATTACCCATGCTCTCTATTGAATGACAAGAGGCGATTACCCATGCTCTCTATTGAATGAAAAGAGGCGATTACCCATGTCATATGAAGTAAGGAAAAGAGGTGATTACCCATGTTCCTTTAAGGAAAAGAGGCAGTTACCCACGTTCCTTTAAGAGCTAATACGAATAGGATTAAGGACTATTCCGTGGAAGTTAAGCTTAGCACCGAGTGGACAAGTGGCGATTACCCAAGTCTCATACCTATGTGCCCCCCCATAGGATTGTCTAGATAGACATTAGCTAGTGGATCCACAATAGCTATAAGTTCATGGTCCTTCCTTGGCAAGTCGGACACCCCTCTTCGGTGTGGGGTAGACACTGGATTCCATGTTGATAGCTCGCGTGGTCTTATATGTCAGTTAAGGCTTCTTCCCACAAATAAGCAAAGTTATGATGAACCAAGGTAATTTCAAGGCAGTATCGTAAGTATGTTTTAAGGTGATGTTTACTTGCATTGATCATGTTTTTATGACTTATGGTTTCTAACTCTGAAGAAGCATCTTTTAGTTTGATCATTGCAGTACTCATGAAAATGTCCCTTTTTAGCATGTTTTAAATGTTTAATGCATAGCTATCATACTTGGTATATTGTTTTGTAGTAACGCATACTCTTGCCTACATTTTCCTAAATATAGGATCCGACTGTTAGGGTTCTCAGTTTTATGGCTAGAGGTTGACTTTTGAGATTTTTGAGCTTGGTGAGTCCTCATGCATTTGATGACGGAATTTTATTGATTTCAGTTCTTTCTTATTTTCATTTTTGGACATGATGTATGGGCTAGACCCAATTTCATTCTATTGTATTAGATGGTTATTGAGACAAGTGTTATAGACTTCTGCTTTGCTTTTTCAAAACTTTTGGACTTGAAATATTTTTTTTATTTCTTATGCTATGACTGCTAAGTGGCTTGTATGGGGCTCTCGGGGTCCTATACGCCATGTTATATCTAGGGGGCATCCCTGGGTCGTGACAAACTTAGTAATCTGAGCACAAGGTTTAGAATGGTCCTAGGATGTCATATAAGCCACATCGAGTAAAGTCTTGTTCATAAGTGTGAAGCGCGCCTTTATGATTGAGACGCTACAAGATGATTAAGAAACTCCACTTCTTTCATTACTCTAAAGTCATGCGGTAGAGTTTAACTCTATAAGGTCTCTCTCCTAATCCTTATACGATGCTCTACAGGATATGACTACTCGAAGAGCTTATGTTAGAAGGAATGAGGGAGAGAATGTTAGTCAAGAAGCTCCTCCTCAAGCTCTGGTCGACCCTTTGGCCGAGAAAGTGACTAATGCGGAGTTTAGGGCTACTTTTTAAGTATTGGCTCAATTCGTGATGGCCCAAGCCAATAGGGAGGTTGTGGTTCTCGTGAACCTAAATGTGGGCACGGCGGCATCTAGAGTGAGGGACTTTACTAGAATGAATCCTCCGGAGTTTCATAGTTCTACGGTTGAGGAAGATCCTCAAGAGTTCATTGATGGGGTTTATAAGGTGTTGATGATCATGGGAGTGAAGCCAGTAGAAAAGGCGGAGTTGTCCATTTATCAACTCAAAGGTGTTTCTCAAATTTGGTTCAACCAATGGAAAGAAGGGAGACCGGAAGATACGGGTCCCCTTGATTGGGAAAAGTTTATGGTTGCTTTCCTTGATAGGTTATTTCCCCTTGAGATGAGGGAGACAAAAGTGCTTGAATTCATCAACCTTCATCAAGGAAGAATGAGTGTGAAAGAATATGCTTTGAAGCCGCTTCTTTGATTGTCGATTCTAGGGAAAGAATGAGTAAGTTTGTTTTGGGTGTGTCCGAAATGGTGGTTAAGGAGTGTCGTACCGCTATGTTTATTCATTATATGGATAATTCTCGTCTTATGGTACATGCTCAACAAATTGAAGAGGAGAAACTTAAGGAAAGGTCTAGGGAGACTAAGAGTGATAAGACCGGTGATGGCAATTTCTCTCATTCAAGGTCTGATGGACACGGTCGTTCTAGGTTTCGACAAAGGTTTTCCGGCCAAGGTTCCTCCAATGCTCCTTCTAAGTTCAACAAAGATAGGGTGTCTAACCCTAAGCCTCAAGGAAGAAATGGTAGTGGGTCTCTATTGCCTACTTTTGCTAAGTGTGGAAGGAAGCATGAGGGCAAGTGTCTAGCGGGTTTCAATGCTTGTTTTGGTTGTGGTAAGATGGACCACAAGATAAGAGATTGTCCCTCAGATGCTAAGAATGAAGGAGATAATCGATGATGGGCTCAACCTAATCCTTCATCCGGTCCTTGTGGAGGTCAGAAGCAAAAACCAATTCTATGCACTTCAGACTCGTGGTGAACAAGAGGGTTCTCCCGATGTGGTTATCGATATGTTGAAAGTCTACCAACTTGATGTTTATTCTTTACTTGATCTCGGTGCTACCTTATTTTTTGTGACGCCATATATGGCGATGAGGTTTGATGTTCTTCAAGATGTGTTGTTAGATCCCTTTTCTGTCTCTACCCCTGTTGGTGATTCTATTGTGGCTAAGAGGGTCTATAGAAAATCTCATGTCTCCTTGCCCCATAGAGTTACTCCTGTTGATTTGGTAGAGCTTGATATGCTAGATTTTGATGTTATCCTTGGTATGGATTGGCAGCATTCATGTTATGCTTCTATTGATTGTAGAACTCGTGTAGTCAAGTTTAAGTTTACGAATGAGCCTGTCCTAGAGTGGAAATGGGGAAATTCTATGCCTAAGGGTCAGTTTTTCTCTTGTCTTAAAACTAGAAAGATGATTGCTAAGGATTGCATTTACCATCTATTTAGGGTGACGGATGTAGATTTCGAAACCCCTACTCTTGAGTCGATCCCCATTGTGAAAGAGTTTCCGGAAGTATTTCCAGATGATTTACCCGGTATTTCTCCCGAAAGGGAGATAGACTTCGGTATTGACCTTCTCCCAGATACGCAACCTATTTCTATTCCTCCTTACCGAATGGCTTTGACAGAACTTAAGGAATTGACAGAGCAATTGAAAGACTTTTTGGATAAGGGTTTCATCCGACCGAGTATCTCTCCATGGGGTGTTCCAATATTATTTGTTAGAAAGAAAGATGGTTCTCTTCTAATGTGTTTAGACTACTGGTAATTGAATAAGGTTACGGTTAAGAATAAGTATCCTTTTCTAAGGATAGATGATTTGTTTGACCAACTTCAAGGGGTAAATTACTTCTCTAAGATTGACCTCCGGTCGGGTTATCACCAATTGAGGGTGAAAGGAGATGATATTCTGAAAATGGCTTTTAGAACCCGATATGGTCATTTTGAGTTTTTTGTATGTCTTTTGGTTTGACTAATGCTCCGGCGACATTTATGGATTTGATGAATAGGGTGTTTAGACCATACCTTGACATGTTTGTGATTGTGTTCATCGATGATATATTGATTTATTCAAGGAGTGAGAATGAGCACATTGATCATTTGAGGATTGTGCTGCAAATTCTCAAGGACCAACAACTCTTTGCAAAGTTTAACAAATGTGAATTTTGGCTAAGGTTCGTGGCTTTTCTTGGTCACAATGTTTCTAGTAAGGGCATTGAGGTAGATCCTAAGAAGACGGATGCGGTCAAGAGTTGGCCTAGACCTCTATCCCCTTCGGACATTAGAAGTTTCTTGGGTTTAGTCAGTTACTATAGAAGATTTGTTGAGGGGTTTTCTTCCATTGCCACTCCATTGACGACATTGACTCAAACGAAAAATAAATTCATATGGTCAGAAGCTTGTGAGAAGAGTTTTCAAGAATAAAGGATAGACTTACTTCTGCCCCGAACTTTACCGGGAGGGACAAATGGTTTTGTTGTTTATTGTGATTCCTTGAGAATTGGGTTAGGATGTGTGCTTATGAAAAGTGGAAAAGTTATTGCCTATGCTTCAATGCAACTTAAGATTCATGAGAAGAATTATCCTACCCATGACCTTGAACTAGCGGCGGTGGTTTTTTCCCTAAAGATTTGGAGGCACTATTTGTATGGTGTTCATGTGGATGTTTTTACCGAACATAAGAGTTTGCAATATGTGTTTAACCAAAAGGATCCAAATCTTCGCCAAAGGAGGTGGCTTGAGTTATTGAAGGATTATGATATGAGTGTTCTCTATCACCCCGGTAAGGCGAATGTGGTGGCGGATGCTCTTAGTCGGTTATCTATGGGTAGTGTTGCTCATATTGAGAATGATAGAAAAAAGTTGGTTCGAGATGTTCATAGATTGGCCCGGTTGGGTGTTCTGTTTGTAGACTCTACCAAGGGTGATGTTATGGTTCACAATGGTTCAGAATCGTCTTTTGTGGTGAATGTGAAAGCCAAGCAAGGTCTTGATCCCACTTTGGTTGAATTAAAGGAAGTAGTGCTTAAGAAGTCTGTTGAGGCTTTCTCCAAAGGGGGAGATAGTGTACTTAGATACCAAGGTCCTTTGTGTGTTCCTAAGGTTGATGACTTGAGGGAACGAATCTTGTCAGAAGTCCATAGTTCTCGATATTCCATTCACCCGAGAGACACCAAGATGTACCGTGATTTGCGAGAGATCTATTGGTGGAATGGGATGAAGAATGATATTGCGGAGTTTGTGGCTAAATGTCCAAATTGTCAACAAGTGAAAATTGAGCATTAGAAACCAGGAGGTTTGTCGCAAGACATTAGTATTCCTACTTGGAAGTGGGAATATGTGAATATGGACTTCGTTGTTAGATTTCCTCGCACCCGGCGACAACATGACTCGATTTGGGTTATAGTAGATCGAATGAAGAAATTGGCTCATTTCATTCCCGTCAAAGTTTCTTATTTGGTAGAGGATTATGCTAAGTTGTACTTGAGGGAAAAGGTAAAGTTGCATGGAGTGCCTTTGTCCATTATCTCCAATCGTGGTACTCAATTCACTTCTCAGTTTTGGAAATCTTTCCAAAAGGGTCTTGGTACTCGTGTTAAGCTTAGTATGACCTTTCATCCCTAAATCGATGGACAAGCGGAGCGTACTATCCAAACTTTGGAAGATATGTTGAGAGCTTGTGTGATTGACTTCAAGGGTAATTGAGATGATCATTTGCCTTTGATTGAGTTTGCCTATAACAATAGCTATCACACAAGTATTGGTATGGCTCCATTTGAGGCATTGTATGGTAGGAGGTGTAGATCTCCTATAGGTTGGTTTGAGGTGGGTAAAGTTGCCCTAATAGGACCCGAGTTGGTACATGAGGCTATGGAGAAAGTTTGACTTATTAGAGAAAGGTTGAAAATAGCTCAAAGTCGACAAAAGTCATATGCCGATGTTAGAAGAAGAGATCTTGAGTTTGATGTTCATGATTGGGTTTACTTGAAAATTTCACCCATGAAAGGTGTAATGATGTTTGGTAAGAAAGGAAAGCTTAGTCCCCGTTATGTAGGCCCATATCAGATTTTGAGGCGTGTTGTTAAGGTTGCTTATGAACTAGATTTTCATAATGAGTCGGCATCGGTGCATTCGATTTTCCATGTCTCTATGTTGAAGAAATATGTTGGAGATCTGACATTTGTAGTTCCCTTAGAAGGTTTGGGAGTTAAATAGAATCTTTCTTATGAAGAAGTTTTGGTTGAGATTTTAGACCGGCAAGTTAAGAACTTGAGAAACAAAGAAGTTTCTTCCGTGAAAGTGTTGTGGAGGAATCATTTAGTTGAGGGTGCTACTTGGGAGGCCGAGGCCGATATGATGTCCCGATATCCTCATCTTTTTCCTTCTACTCCTACTCTAGATTGAGGTATTGAGTTCCTCATGGTTTACTCTTTTGGTGTCATGTGTCTTAGACATTCCCATGATTCCCTTATTTATGCATGTTCATGAAAAGCTTCCGTTTTGAGAAAATGAGTCAACTTGATTGATTTCTACATGTTTATGTGCATTGAGTATGAATTGCATATAGACTACATGATGTGATGTTTTGAACATGCTTTAACTTGGAGTTGATGTTTCCTCCTCGGATATATGCATTTGAGTATGAGTTGCATATAGATTTTATGATATGATGATTTGAGCATGCTTTAGCTTGGAGTTGATGTTTCCTCCTCGGATATGTGCATTTATGTGATTGCATGCATGATGGGCTACTAGTTTTGAGTTCTTGTCTCCATGTGATGTCTAGAATCCCATTCAAGGACGAATGTTCCCAAGGGGGAGATAATGTAACACCTCGGAATCTAGTAGACTAAGCAAGGGACCAAGTGAGAGGTCACAAGTCAAAGACTGAGCCTGGGCACCCTTCACGAAGGCCCAGACGAGTTGTGAAGGGCACCATGAGGTGTGGTGTAGCCCGTAAAGGCTCACAGAGTTGAGCCAAAGAGGGCTCCCCTCCCACGAGCACCTAGACGGCTTCTGGTGAGCACCACGGCACGTGGTGAAGCCCGTGAAGGGGAGGTAGTAGCTACCCTAAAAGTTGACCCTCCACACGAGCCACTTAACGGCTCGTGAGAGCCTTGACGGCTCGTGAGAGCCTTGACGGCTCATGGAGTGGGTCGTGAAGGAAGGGGAGGGGGTCTTGGGGAAGTTGTCCAAGCCACTGGTCAAGGACCACGGCCCGTGAAGTTCTTGACGACTCGTGAGGGGTGGCGTGTGGGGGGTTTTGAGTCTTTTCCAGATTTCTTTAAAACAATACTATGTCGTTTTGCCTATGCCTAGAACCCCTATATAAGTTATTTTAACCCCAAATTCTATTCATTCAAGTCATTCTCCTAAAATTCTAAAAGAAGATCAAGTTCTTCCTCTCCAAAATATTTCTCTCTAGAAATTTGAAGAAGAAGAAGGGTTCAATCTAGGGTTTCAAGGCGCTCCATTCCCACCATTGAAAGCAAGCTTTTGGCATTGAGGTATGATAGTTTTCATCCATGGAGTTTCCAAATTCTCATATTTTCAAAGGTAGAAATCCCTAATTGAGTTAGGGTTTTCTTTAATTGTCATGGGTTCTCTTCAATATTGATTTAAATGATTGAATTATGATCTCTTATGCATGAATTGATGAAATACTACGATTTGATGATGATTTACCCATGAACCCATGTAAATCCCATGTTTTCCAATTATGATGATATAATGTGGGTTTTGAATTATGAAATCAAGTATGAATTGATAGAATTATATGATTTTACGATGAATTTTTATGAGCCCATATCTAACCTATGATTTCTAGATGTTAATGTATGAAAGTAGGTTTAGAACCATGAAAGATGAATTATGAAAGTTAGCATGTTCTTATGAGAATTATGTATATGTGTTAAGGATGCTTTGAGAGTGAAGTATCAATGATGAGGATTGTTGTTGTGTTGTTGAAATGATTTCTCATATACACATCTATGCATGATTGTGAAATGTTTTCTCACATAATAAGTATTCCTAAGGTTGAAAGGCTATTCTCATCTAAAATGAACCAATGATTAAGGAATTAAGCTAATGATGTGGTAAGAGGCGATTTATGCTCTCTATTGAATGACAAGAGGCGATTACCCATGTCACATGATGTAAGGACAAGAGGCGATTACCCATGTTCCTTTAAGGATAAGAGGCGATTACCCACATTCCTTTAAGAGCTAATACGAATAGGATTAAGGACTATTCCCTGGAAGTTAAGCTTAGCACCGAGTGGACAAGTGACGATTACCCAAGTCCCATATATATGTGCCCCCATAGGATTATCTAGATAGACATTAGCTAGTGGATCCACAATAGCTAGAAGTTCATGGTCCTTCTCTGGCAAGTAGGACACCCCTTTTAGACACTGGATTCCATGTTGATAGCTCGCATGGTCGGATAAGGCTTCTTCCCACAAATAAGCAAAGTTATGATGAACCAAGGTTACTTCAAGAAAGTACCATAAGTTTGTTTTAAGATGATGTTTACTTGCATTGATCATGTTTTTATGACTTATGGTTTCTAACTCTCAAGAAGCATGTTTTAGCTTGATCATTACATTACGCATGAAAATGTCCTTTTTAGCATGTTTTAAATGTTTTATGCATAGCTATCATACTTGGTACATTGTTTTGTACTAACGCATACTGTTGCCTACATTTCCCCAAATGTAGGGTCCGACTGTCAGGGTTCTCAGTTTCGTGACTAGAGGTTGACTTTCGAGATTTCTGAGCTTGGTGAATCCTCATGCATTCGAGGACGGACTTTCATTGATTTCATTTCTTTCTTATTTTCAGTTTTGGACATGATGTATGGGCTAGGCCCAATTTCATTCTAGTGTATTAGATGGCTATTGAGACAAGTGTTATAGACTTCCACTTTGCTTTTATAAAACTTTTGGACTTGAAATGTTGTTTTTATCTCTTTGTTCTATTTCTTATGTTATGAATGCTAAGTGGCTTGTATAAGGCCTCTCGGGGTCCTATACGCCATGTTACATCTAGGGGGTACCCCTGGGTCGTGACAAAAAGAATCTTTTTTGGACTATCTTTAATTTATGTACACAGTCTATCGAGAAGTTAAATATGAGAACCAACAACAAGTACATCAGCTATTTTGTACCTTATAAAATAAAAATTAATGTACAGAAAAATAGTTTTAAGAAATAAAAAGTAGTTGTTTTTCTCATGTTCATATGACATCTAAAAAATTCAACTCAAATTCTTGGACTTTTAAAGTACTTATACTATTAAGCACGTTACATGTGTTCGTGTCATGATTCAAAAATCGAGGTCATGATGGCACACACCCCGAGAACTCAATTTGATGTGTAAGCAAAAAGAAGTAACAACGAGACTCCCAAAGAAAAGTCAGGCCACAACCGAAGAGAAATGAAATATAACAAAGAAATCCTCGAAACCTGGTATCATAAGCATAAAGAGCATCTAATACATTTCTAGAATCTGGATTACATCTCAAGTCTTCGAAAAGAAATTAAAGACTGTAAATGATAGATGAAGACCAATGACAATCCAAAAAACAGAATCTCACTACAACTCCAAATAGGAAGAAACCACTAGATCCGATCAACCACTGTGAAGATCACCCTAACTAGGATCTGCATCAAGAAGATAAGAAGTAGGAGTGGGTACAATCCATATGTACTCAGTAGGTTAGATCGACTAAGTATAAGTAAATAATCAAACTAATGAAATAAACTATGAAATGCTTCCATCTGCATATAGAAAAGTCACATTTTGGCATCAATGCTGCCAATTTATATAGTAACGACGCGAATAAGGTAAGCACAAAAGGGTACAAATAATACTCATATCTATAGATAAGCAAGTTACACAACAAAGTTGGTCAATGCAAGGAGATGATGAAATGATGTGGGGGAAACAAGGCTATCGCACCACCTGTCGTATACACCTTGTCGAGTTTTAGCTTCCAGACAAGGACTCATTGGGAATTCACAGTCTATATACCAATCTCGAAATCTCAATATGTCATCAACTTGCCACCTAGCTCGTGGTCAAGGTAAATGTAAGGTGTCTCATTTTCCTTCTAAAAAATAGTATATTTCCAATTTTCTCGAAATCCCGTGAATAATGATATGATGAATGAGTATGAATGCATCACAATCCATACAATACAAAGGAATAATCAATTTAACAAGGATAGGAAATAGTAAAATAATTCATTTGACATCAACCTTTACCACTTAGAAAGCATTTCTTTCATTTTAAGATGATCAATTATCATTTCAAGCCCCTAACTCGGGCATCCCAATATCAACATATTAAAATACGCAACACAACCGCTCTCTTGGGCCAATTCTCAAATATCACAAGTTCTCAAAAATAATGAAGGGTATCACATGAGGGCTCCACACATGCTAAGCATCACAAATAAGCCTCACACGGGCTAAACAAGAAAGTCAACACTTACTAATATCTAAAATTCATATTCAAACTCATTGCACAATTGACCCCTTAAGCAAGATTAACTACCCATCTCAGTCCAAAAGAGGGATAACCAAACCTACATCGAAGGTCGAAACTTCACCCGAACAACTCTATCGAAGCCTTCCTTCTACCAAACAATCTCCGAAATGATGCCAACTATCAAGAATGGAAATGATTCATCAAAAGGAGCCCTACAGTACTTATATCGATAAATTAGGAATTAGGGATCCGATAAAATAGTCCAAAAATCTCATCGCAAATTGGAAGGGTAAAAATCAAATTTTTATTTGAAAGACAAATTCTACAAGCCAAGAGGAATTCGTGATTGAAAAACCCATTAAAAACAAGCCAGAAATAAGCTCCAAATCAAGAGTTTACAATTTTTTTCAACTTAGGGGGAAAACCCCAAAACCCACATTGAAATCATGATTTAAAGATGTTTTTGGAAGATAAAAATTGAAGAAATCGATAAGGAATCTGGACAAGCTACCCCATTAAAATTGATATTCCGGATTCAACGGGATAGTCGAATTTCCAAAAAAAGAAGAAGGTTAAATGACGAAATTACCCTCCCAGAGATCTCTTTAAGCCTAAAGCTCAACTTCTCGCCTAAACACCCAACTCTCAACCTAAGGCCTCAGAACTCTAATTAACCACCCAAACTCGATATTCCGGACGCAATGGAACTGGCGGAATCTCCATCCGATGCTCACATATCTAAATGTTGACCAAAGTCAACTATAACAATATAATTCCACTCAAAAGGGTTAAAATCACCAAAATTACACCCGATCGCATCAGAGACCACACTATCAATTCCAGCAATACAAACTAAGTGTGAAAACGCTAAGGGAAGGGAAAAATTGTCATTTCATAAATAAAAACAGTTTCAGAAGAAATGAGACATTAACCTTGGAGAACTAATTTAATAAAGTGTGTTAAGTTTAAATAAACTATTAACTCTTTATTTAAATGTGATAGAGTAGAGGAATAATCGAACTTGATTTGGTGCGTATACCTAACCATACAGAATATTTAATGAGTTTTTTCTGCTCTTGAATATGCTGCTGCAGAGTTTTGTAATGTGAAATGCGTAGATACCCTCTTGACTCAACATATATGTTGCTATTTTTTTTGAGTTTGTCTTTGGGTATTTGGTATTTCATTAAAGGTCACTATTTTTGACTCAGATAGGGTAAGGTTCATTTTGAATTAAGTAATGTTTTTTATGAATGATTTTTTTTCTTCATATGAGACCTTTGACAGACCTTGTGTTGTGATGTCGTACAGTCGATATGATTGGTGCAGAAGCAACCACCTACCGTTCAAAAAGTCAACATTGTTGAGAGTGCATTAGTTGAAGGTTTGAATATTTTATTGATTCAGTTGGCTGCTGCTTTGATCAGCCATTCCATCACTTCCTCATATGGCGACCAAGTCAGCATTTCCCCAATCTTCAATGTCTTACTTGTACTTTTTATTTCCTCTCTTTACCAACAAAGCATTTTCCTCGTCATTTATCTACTTATACTGTAGTAAGATAGAGTAATAAATACAATTCAACTAGTATAATGGTTGTTGTAATTTGCTCGATCAGGGCCTGAAATTTTAGTCTTTCTCCCATGTCTGCTTCTAAGCTTTCAATTATTGGGATCAGCTTGGTTCTATGGTTTTGCTGGTCTTTGCTATTTACCAAGGCAAATACCCAAGCTACTCATCCAGATGAAGGTAACCTTTTACATCTTTTCTCACTTAACTTTTTCTGTTGATCTTCCCAATTTATTTGTTTCTAAACACCTTCAATGCTGTAAACAGAAATACAAAGCAACTGCACTTGTTCTTACTTTAAATTTGTGTGACAGTAAAAGCATTGCGTGCCATCAAGAATAGTTTGGTTGATCCAAATGGGAATCTCAGTAACTGGAGGAGAGGAGATCCATGTATCTCAAATTGGACTGGGGTTTTGTGCTACAATCAAACAAACAATGATGGTTATTTTCATGTTCGAGAACTGTAAGACCTTTATCACACTTCACACTACCTCTTGCTACTGCATCATAAGCATGGATGTGCTTAATTTTTCCAACACACTTCTAAATCTATGGATTTCTGAATAATAAATCTGGTCTCTCTAATTTCGTTATCAAATAATGTGTTTATTCTCCTGAATTTATGCCATTTTGCCTTTATTACTTGCTTCCAAATCTGGTACTCAATTCGATATTGGTTGTTGAATCTCTTTGTTCCTCTGGTAGTTTGTTGCTAGCTCACACTGAAAGAAGTTCACTCCCTTTAGTCTAGTTGGTAAATTAAGCATATAAATCACTTTTCCATAGATTCAATTTGAAACAAACAAAGAAGGTGGCGGAGTAGAGAATTGTCAAAGGATTTAATCCAAAAAGTCATGACCTATCGGATCCTGACATAGCTGTAAGTACCAGATGTGATCGATATCTTCGCTGTAAACCATGCTAAATTAGTCTATTCCAATTTGCCTCATCTAATAGGTGGCATGATTTTTTAGTTCTATTTTGGATTCTACAGATATTAGTAAAGACAAGGCATAAGAACTGAACTTGGAGAATTGAAATTGATTTAGTAACAAAAAAGTAATGATTGAGGGAAAGCGAGGCCATCATGTCATGTCTCAAATTCACACTTGGATCCCAAGAAGAAACCTTAGAAGTTGCTTTAGACTCTTTTTCAAATAGCTGAAAGTAGAAATCATGCTAGTGAAAATCTATTGAGCATCCCACTATCTAATATCATACATTTTCTAGGATCTAAATGGGGGAGCCTGCAAGTCATCCTGCTCTGTTCGTATGCACTATGTAAATTCATGCTATGCGGGTAAACATACAAGCTTTATTCTATCTTGTACAGCTCTCACCGTATCACATGCTTGTATTTGAGAATAGGAGATTCGCTGAGGAATTGGGATAAACCTCACCAATTGGCCTAGGTATCTACTTGATGTACCATGGACATCCAAAAATCATCAAGCACCTATTGTCTAGGATGCATATTTTGGGACTGGGGTTTGTATTAATATATCATTACATCAAAGTTTTTCTGTGTGGCATAAAAGCAAAGATTATGGCCAACAGCGAGACTATTTATTTGACATGTAGTTGGTTTCGTTGTTCCACAAATATGAACTTTCTAGTTCTGTTGAAAAAATAAATCAGATTCGTCTCAAAGTACATGAATTTACCTAGTTCATGTATTAAGAAGTTAATGCTAAGATGCATGTATAGTTGAATTCATGATTTTGGAAAACAAAAAGTCTAGAACTAAATTAGAGATTGAGAGCCCTCCTTCCTAAATTTCCAACATTTGCTGTTAGAGCTACTTGTCCGGAGGGATCTGTAGAGAATCCGAATTCTCGAATATTTGGAAGAATGATACTTCGGGGTGAAATGAATGTGAATGAGATTAGCTACTATTGCTATGAGGATGCTGGGTTAAAGAAGCACCAACTTGAAGAAATTGTTTTGGTACATGGAACTACCAATAATTCGAAAATTAAAACAACTTTCAAAGACAATTTTGATGACAAGGAGCCAAACAAGAGTTTCAATCCTGAACAAACAATTGCTTATGGAGTAGCTGTATGACGAGGAATCTTGAGTAGAAAGGTAGTGGATGATGTGACTTTCACGGAAATGATAGATATGAAACACAGTTGCATCTATCAAAGGATTGATGACATAATATTTGAGAAAGTTTCTTTTTATAAAACCCAAGTAAAGATGAAGATGATGACGAGGATGAATATGATTTGCAGGATGATCAGATCATTGAAAGAGTTCTATGATCCTTGAATTCACGATTTAATTTTATGGTTGTAATTGAGGAGTCCAAGGACTTGGACACCATGATCATCGATGAACTTGCCGCCTTTGTAACTCCATGAAGAAAAATGAAATGACCAGTAACAAGAATCAATCAAACAAGCTTTGCAAACATTGGTTTTCTTAAAGAAGAAAGATGAAAAGTGTTGCTAGCATAGAAGAAGTGGTGGACGTGGACGAGGTAGAGGAAGATCATAAAATGAAGTTGAGCTTGAGATTTTGAAGTAACAAGATCAAGTTGTGGATACCTTGCCTTTATAATCCATTAAAGATTGACGTCTTCCAAAACACTCTTTTGAGTGATGAATCCATTTTTAAAGGGGGTATTGAAAAAATAACCTAGGTTCATCTCAAGTACATGAAATTTCCTAGTTCATGTATTTAGAAATTAATGCTAAGATATATGTATAATTTAATTCATAACTGGAAAAAAGAATCGAACTAAATTATGATAATATTAGACTAGGTACATGTTAAAAGAATACCTATTAATTCCTAGGCACTTTAGTGGTTATAAGGAAGCAAGTTGAGTGAAGGAAAAAATAATCTGTTCCTCCACTTATCTTCAACAGAATTTGAGAGATTGAGAGTTCTCCTCCTAAAATTTCCAACAAGTTCTACACACGTAAATGAATTAATAAATAATGATAGATGGATGTATGTACTAGCAATTTTTCAATAGTTGGACAAGGAAGCTTTGAAGTGTAGAGATTATAGTTGAGAAGCCCTCTTACCTAATAGGGTCCTAGTTGCCTAGAAGGAGCACATAGAAGCCCTCTTACATTATAGGGTCCTAGTAGTCTAGAAGGAGCACAGACTTTGAATACTTTGTGAATGCGTAGAAAGATGACAGTCTCACATAAATTCTAATGTCTGATTTAGTTAAAAATAAATAAAAAGATTATTGTCTGAAGTTTAATTCACGACCTCAGCTGTTTTGCTTGTTATGATGTTTGCAAACATTTTAATGTTGCTTGAAACAAATGGTGGGTGATCATTCTAGAGATTGATGACATTTCAGTAGAGTATGTTTCAATAATCTGCAATGAGATGAGTCCTTGTGTTCCTCCTCTTAACAGGCAATTACTGGATATGGATCTGTCAGGAAATTTGTCACCGGAGCTTGGTCGCTTATCTTACATGAAAATATTGTAAGTTTGGATATTTAACAAATGCTATTGTCTTCTGAATATTTTCTTCTTTGCAATTTTTTCCCACTAATAGCTTCTGTTAGAATCCTAGTAGGAATAGGAATAGTATATAGAATCCTATTTAGAATAGGAATAAGAATCCTAGTTGGAAAAGGAATCTAATGTAGTGTCTATAAATAGGGTTTCAATGTAATAATGTGGACACACAATTCGATAATATTTTTTTCTCTAATATTTCTCATATAGTATCAGAGCATTGGTGAGAAACTTGATTAGACAGCTCACTGTGCGTCAATTTTCGGTGACTGTCAGACATGGTATCAGAGCATTAATGAGAAACTCAACCAGATAGGTTACTGTGCGTCAATTTCCGATGACTGTCTGGGCTGATTCACGTCAGTCTATTTCTATCAGTGTTGTGCTACTCTTTTCCAGCAGGATCGTGCCATCATTTTGACCCTACCCATATAATTCTTTTTTTTTCTTTTCTTCTCAGATTTTGACCACTTTTCAGTCGTTAAATTTAATAATCTGGCGACCTCTGTCAATTTTTCGGCAAGATCTGTCAAGACCCCTTTCGATTTTTTCTCCAGCAGTTCAATACAAAATTTGTAAACGTTCATCACTGATTTCGATTTAGTCCTATGATTAAGTCGCAACCCTTAATGAGGAGATAAGACAATCAAACATCACTGTCCATGAAGAATCGACGAGGGGGAGGTCGCTTTGGATGATCTCGACTTAGGTGTAGTTATCGTAAGAGGCTTGGACACACTCGTGACATATGTTATTCTCGACCTAACTGTAGTTATTGTGATAGGCTTGGACACACTCATGAAACATCTTATTCTTTGCATGGTCAACCACCCAAAAATATGCATGTAGTTCGATCTAACATCATAGGTAATAAACGGGTTTATTTATCTCAAGAGGAATATAATAAGTATCTTCAATATCAAGCAAGTAAGCAGATACCTCTACCAGTAGCCTCAACTGCACAGTTTCCTACTTTTGGATCATGGATTGTGGACTCTGGCGCTTCTAATCATATTTCTGGTGATAAATCACTTCTGTCAAATATTGTTTACTCACAGTCTCTTCCAGCTGTCACTTTAGCCAATGGTAACCAAACCAAAGCAAAAAGAGTTGGACAAGCTAATCCCCTATCCTCTATCACTTTAAATTCCGTTCTTTATGTCCCTGGTTGTCCTTTCAATCTTGCATTAGTCAGTCGTTTGACTCGTGCCCTAAATTGTGGCATACTATTTCGTGAGGACTCATTTGTCATGCATTACCGTAGTACGGGTCAAACAATTGGTGTAGGATATGAATCACAAGGTTTACTACCTTATCTCTCCTAACTCCTGCATAGCATGTCCAGTTACAATTCTCCCGACATAATTCACAAATGTTTGGGACATCCTATTTTGTTCAAGCTACAAAAGATGGTGCCTATTTTGTCTCGTTTATCCACATTAGATTGTGAGTCATGCCAACTTGGGAAACACACTTGAACAACCTTTCAATGTAGTGCTGAGAGTCGTGCAAAGTCTATCTTTTCCTTGGTTGACTCTGATATTTGGGGTCTTAGTAGAGTCAGTTCACCCATAGAGTTTAGTTAATTTATTAGCTTCATTGATGATTATTCAAGATTAACATGGATTTTCTTAATGAAATATCACTCTGAATTATTTCCTATATTCAAGAGTTATTGTGATGAAATACAAAATCAATTTAGTGTCTCTATTCGTACCTTTTGTTGTGATAATTCCTTAGAATATATGTCCTCCCAATTTCAACAATTTATGACCGATCAAGCAATTATTTATCAGACTTCTTGTCCATACACTCAACAAAATGGAGTAGCATAGAGGAAGAATAGGCACCTTACCGGTACTGCTCACACTCTTCTCATTCAATCCCATGCTCCGCTGTGTTTTTGGGGCGATGCCGTTCTCACATCTCGCTATTTAATTAATCAGATGCCCTCATCTTCCATTCATAATCAAATTCCTTATTCAATATTGTTTCCTCAGTCACCTCTCTACTCTATCCCCCCTTGTATCTTTGGAAGCACATGTTTTGTTCACAACTTAGCCGAGGAATTAGCCTCTCGTGCTCTCAAATGTGTTTTCTTGGTTACTCTCAAGTTCAAAACAAGTATTGTTGCTATTTACTGGATCTTCGTCGCAACTTTATGTTTGCTGATGTTACATTCTTTGAATCTTAACCTTACTATTCTTTTTTTGATCATCTTGATATATCTGAAGTCTTACCCATACCTCAGGTCTTACCTGTACCGACTTTAGAGGACTCTACTATTACTTCTACATCTCTCATGTCCATACCTCAGGTTTTACCTGTACCGACTTTTGAAGACTCTATGGTTACTTTTATGTCTCTAGTTGTAGTGCCACCACTCATAACTTATCATCGTCATCCGCATCCAACATTAGTCATAGATGATTCATATTATGCCTCAGACCCTGTTCCTATTGCGGGCTTGCCTCCTCCTAGCCAACCAATTACACTTCAAAAGAATATATGTTCCACTCGTAATGCTAACCCACATTATACTTCCTTGTGTTATCATCGTCTATCGTCATCCCATTATGCCTTTGTATCATTTTTATCCTCTATTCCCATCCCTAACTTTCTCATCCAGGAGGGAGGCATGCTATGATTGATAAAATGTTTGCTTTACATACGAGTGGTACTTGGGAGCTAGTTTCCCTTCATGTAGGTAAATCTACAGTTGGTTATCATTGGGTTTATGCAATCAAAGTTGGTCCAGATGGTCAGGTTGATCGCTCGCCTTGTTGCCAAAGGGTATACTCAAATATTTGGGCTAGATTATGGTGACACTTTCTCTCCTATGGCTAAAATAGCATATTTCCGTCTTTTTCCATTCATGGTTGCAGTTCTTCATTGGCCTCTTCATTGGTTAGACATTAAGAATTCTTTTCTACACGATGATCTTGAAGAAGAAGTCTATATGGAGCAACCACCTGGTTTTGTTGCTCAGGGGGAGTCTAGCCTTGGATGTCGATTGCACAGGTCACTCTATGGTCTGAAACAGTCACCTCAAGCCTGGTTTGGTAAGTTCAACACAGTAATTCAGGAGTTCGGCATGACTCGTAGTGGAGCTGATTACTCTATGTTTTATCGACATTCTGCACCAAATCTGTGTATTTATTTAGTGGTCTATGTTGATGATATCGTTATCAGTGGCAATGATTAAGAAGGTATCACCAATTTGAAACAACATCTTTTTCTGCATTTCTGGACTAAAGATCTTCGCAGACTGAAGTATTTTCTAGGTATTAAGGTTGCTCGGTCTAAATCGGGTATTGTTATTTCTCAACGCAAATATGCCTTAGACATTCTTGAGGAGACAAGAATGATGGAATGTAGACCCATTGACACTCCTATGGATCCGAATGCTAAACTCTTGTCAGGACAGGTGGAGCGGAGCCACTCAGATATCTTCACCAAGTCCCTCACTGGTACTCGTATTAATTACATCTGTTACAAGCTAGGTACATATGACTTGTATGCACTAGCTTGAGGGGGAGTGTTAGAATCCTAGTAGGAACAGGAATAGTATATAGAATCCGATTTATAATAGGAACAAGAATAGGAATCCTAGATGGAAAAGGAGTCTAATATAGTGTGTATAAATAGGGCCTCAATGTAATAACGTAGACACACAATTGAATAATATTTTTTTCTCTAATATTTCTCACAGCTTCTTTACATTGTCATTTTTCTGCTAACTTTTTGTTTCCATTTGTCCTAAAAAGGGATGTAATGTGGAATGCAATTAGCGGGACAATCCCAAAGGAGATAGGAAATATCAAAACACTTGAATTATTGTAAGTTAAACTTGTTTTTTCCTATTCCCTTCTTTTTACTGATATTATGACTTCCTTTAGATTGTTCACTCTTTCCTTGTGGTTTTACTCATGGGGGAATGAGCGAATATCTGTGGATGTTTGAATAATTCCCATGTGTACTTATTCAGGAAATATTACATCTTGCTACCTAATAATTTTCTCTGGTTGTTACTTATATATTTTTAATTTTTTATTTAATTTTTTTTTTAATGGTTTCAGGCTTCTGAATGGAAATGAATTGACGGGTTCTTTGCCTGAAGAGCTTGGTTATCTTCCCAACTTGAACAGGATACAAATTGATCAAAACCACATATCAGGACCCTTACCTGTATCATTTGCAAATTTGGAAAAAACAGCACATTTGTAAGAGATTTCTTGAGATGGATGATTACTAATTTCCTTACAGCCCGACACCAGCTTTTTTGGTTATTTGATGCCACATGCATCGTTGTCATCAGAATTTTAATTTCTTATTTTCTGATATGTATCCATAATGTGATTTTTGTTTTTCTATCAGCCACATGAATAACAATTCGATAAGTGGACAAATTCCACCGGAGCTATCTAAACTTCCAAACCTACTTCACTTGTAAGTGACAATATGATTCTTTGACGGTTTTACTGCCTGCACAGTCCTTCAGGTGGTGTGAATTATGATGTTTCGCAAGACTTAAGTAGAAATGTTGCTTTTATGAATGATGCATTTGGAGTCCTTTCCTATCAGGAAAAATAAAAGCATTCCCTTGTTTCTCATCAGTGGTGGTGGAGAGTATTATTTCTGGGTTCAGCTGAAAGCCAGCGTTCTTGACACAGAATATGGATAGATATGTAAACAATCATTAAATTTTCAATTAACATTTAGATTTTGAGCCCATAATTTTAGTAGTGTAAGGGGCTCACTGCTAAGAACATAAAGGTTGAACCCATAAAATTAAAATCCTGGATCCGCCTCTGTCTCTCATGGCTTACTCTTTGTTTGTTCAAGGAAAAGGTGGGTACTGAAATGATTATATCTATCTCTTCTTACTATTTGCAAGCAACTATGCTTTCTTTCTTTTTGACGAATTAAAATACCCATACACTCTTACTGAATGACTTCTTTTGTGTTATCATCAAAGAAGTATGTTGCTGTATCAAAATTCATTTGATAAATACAACATAAGACTGAGACCAAAAAGATTAAGCAGAAAATTAAGCTGAAATTAAACCTTCATTACCATGATACAACGGCCTCATTAATATCAATTGTTGCACACTAATATTTTATATAGAAATGAATTTTTCTGGATAGACTAGATAAAGATGACTTGTTAACCTTAGAATGTAGTGTGGTTTTGATCTATATAAAAAAAAAAGATTCGCCCGGTGCACTAAGCTCCTGCTGTGAGGTCCCCGAAGGGCCTGACCACATCGGGTCTATTCTACACAACCTTACTTTGCAGTTCTCGTGTGTTTTTGATCTATTAATTTTGATGAATATTAATTAGAGGCGTGTTTTGCATTATAAAGTACTTATCACCCTTTCCCTTCATTTTCCAGGCTTCTTGATAATAACAACTTATCGGGTTACCTTCCACCAGAGCTTGCTCAAATTCCAAATTTGCGCATACTGTATGCTATCTTTCTTTGCTATGTATATAATACTTTTTGGATTACTGATATTAGAATATCTTTCATTGGCGATAACTTTGGAGCCGAAGTACTTTTCTCTTGATTGTGGAAGAGGTTTTCCTCATGATGAGTTTGGGAAAGGTGACGTAAATTGAAATTCTGTTGCAGAGATAGAAAGGGGACAAGGCAGTTGCAACAACTTACAAAATTGTCAAACATATCCTTAGTTCAAGCTATGTTTGTTGTACTAGCTATTGATTACGAAGTGTGACACTCAGCATATAAGACTATTCTTGATGTACACAGATGACAATATCATGTTCGAAGTATGAATACAGGATTTCTCAGATGTAGCTTTTTGATCTTTGGTAAAGCAAGATTTGGTAAAGTCAAAAAGAAATAATAATCATGAGAGTTGCCACTGGAATAATATGCTGAATGCAATAGAAAAGCTTCATGACCTGTCATTGCTGTGAAGACCACTAGTATCCCTTAAGCCAATCAAAAGATTTTATGGTACTATCAAAAGATGAAAACGTTTTTATTATTGCTAATGAGGCTTTATTTATCAAGGGAATAGTTGAGAACTGTTTCTTTCGGGCATAAAATATTAGAGCTCATAATGAATAAAAGATCAGCAACAGTATGAAATTGAATCAATTTTCTGGGCATAGTTATCACCTATAAGATTATTCTGTAGATAAGAAATGTCATGTTGTGTATACATGTTAGTTCTGATATAACAGGGACCATATTTTTAGTGGACTTTTGACATTAAAGGGTTTCAGCTCATAAAATGGACTAAACCTTTGTAGGAGATGTCTATGTACACATCTGTTTTCGGTTATTCTTTCTGAGAAGTTCTTTTACTGTCTCAATTTTTGTTCTTTCCGCTATAACTACCTTTTATTCTGTAAGCATAAATGTCTCATATTTGATTTTACTCTTGTTTTACAGTCAACTTGATAATAACAACTTTGAAGGAAGTCACATTCCTGATTCATACGGGAACATGTCACGTTTGTTGAAACTGTAAGTCCATTAAAATCTCTTGTTTATGCTGAGTTGGAATTTATGGCATGAGGATAGAAATTATTTACGTCCAGGGGGTGCATGAACCATAACTTCAAAAGATTTTGTGTCACAGCTCTTCTATAATCTTCCTGTGAATAGGCATAACTGTTTTAACACTTTTCAATCAACATTAGTTTTCTTGAGTTTTTATATCTACTATGGGTTCTGAGACTGAATTGGGTGCATACGCATGTACATATAGAATCTTTGATGGTTAGAACTCCTATTCAACTTATTATAGAATTGGTAGCATAAATAAATGATAAAACACATTATCCTCAAATAATAGAAGTAATGCAGTATATAACCTATAATTTCAAGTTAATTGTGTCATTAGAACAATCATTCAAAGTTGATTTATATTTCCTGTTGGAGATTCTTCCAATGGTGATTCACCTTGTTATTATTCGGCAACAAAGGAATAGCCATTATTTGAAGCAGGCCATCAAATGAAGTTACCAATCAAAGGAAATAAAAAGGGGACTAAAGAACAGGATGAGAAAACTATGAATGAGCTGGAAGAAAGGATTAGTTCATCCTAACCTCAAATAGTAGTTAAAAGTAACAGGAAACAAATACTATAAGAGATAATTTAATCACCTGTTACCTGTAAAGCTTACATATATCAAGTAAGAGCTTTTAGAATAGAGGTTCTGGAACCACTCAATGTTTTTACAATTTCAGTAGCTTATATGTTTGCTTCTTCCATATTGTAAGCAAGTATTTTTGCTTTTTATGCTTCATTTTTTCAAAGTAGTAATAAATTCATCTGTTTCAAGAAAGTATTAAAACCTTGTATTGTAATTAGTACGCTTTTTTGAGAGCTTATTTTGATTTAAAGTGATTCTGCTTTTTCATTCTTCCAGGAATCTGAGGAACTGTAGCTTACAGGGACCAGTTCCAAATCTGGGCAACATACCTAACCTTACTTACATGTAAGAATATATCCAAGGTTCATGCATACTATAAGGACATTTATACACTTCTTTATATTACAATTCTGTTTCTATGGAGAAGTCAAATGTTAATAATCAGGATTCACTTGAGGGAACACAGATTATTTGCTCTAGGCTAACAGCGACATCACTTAAGATCAATATTCAACATAATTACCCTTTTTGGTTAATAGTTGCATTTGCAACATGCATATTCTAATTAATTATTTTCATATTTCAGAGATCTCAGCCTTAACCAGCTAAGTGGGTCCATTCCATCGAACAAGCTTAGTGACAATATGACGACAATGTAAGAGCTTGATACAATTTTTCTGTAAGCTTTATCATGAGTTATTATTATCTACTACTACTTGCTAAAGTGATATTGTCGGGTACATGATACTGTTGATCTGTTATTTTCTGAAGCAATATCTTACTTCTGATTGTGGCAGTGATCTGTCATACAACAACCTCAATGGAACTATTCCTTCAAACTTTTCAAGCCTTCCTCATTTGCTGAAACTGTGAGCATTATTTCCTCTGCTCTTTATCATTTTTGTTACTCTTTTTTTTTTTTGTTACTCAAGAGACACGTCTTTTATTAAATAGTTTTGTCAGTCGTTTACCACTCAACAACATAAATAGTTCGCTACAATTATCCATTAATTCATTATTTTTTTCTGCTGCCAGGTCACTACAAAACAATTCGTTAAGCGGTTCTGTTCCATCCATAATTTGGCAAAATAGGACACTCAACGCAATGGAGACACTTATCTTGTAAGAACTGAAATTTTGACCGATCCACATTTGCTTCTAAATTTATCATGAAAAAAAAGAAGATTTGTTACCATAAGGCCATCTTTGTTATTGCTATCCTATGTCTTAGTTTTTCCTAGCTGTCTAGTCCTTGATAATTCCATACTTTGGGATCAATACGACTGTAGTTGAGACGTATCTGCTGCAATACTGCAGGGATTTGCGGAACAATAAGCTTTTGAATATCTCAGGAACTCTGGTTATCCCACAAAATGTCACTGTTAGGTTTGTTTTTTTGTATAATCATCATCTTCAATAATTCCTCTCTGTTTAAAGATATAATGTGAACATTTTACATTCCCATTTTATTGTTCTAGTCTTCAAGGAAATCCAATCTGTTCAAATTCTACCCAATTCGACTTTTGCGGACCTTACAATGGAGATGCTGGTGGTACCTTGCAATTAGCAAACAACACTGATTGTCCTCCTTTGGCGTGTCCTCCCCCCTATGAATATTCCCTGCCATATCCTACTTGCTTTTGTGCTCTACCGTTGCTTATAGGATACAGGCTGAAGAGTCCTGGATTTCGGGATTTTCGATCATACGTGGATCAGTTTAAGTGGTATATCACGATTGGTCTTAAACTGAATATATCTCAATTACACCTTAACACATTTTCATTGGAAGCTGGTCCTCGGGTGAAGATGTACTTGAGGATTTTCCCCATCTTTGATGATAACAACAGCTCTCGTTTGTTCAATAAAAGTGAGGTCCTAAGACTCCGTAGCATGTTCACTGGATGGCTGATTCCTGATAATGATCTTTTTGGACCTTATGAACTTCTCAATTTCACCCTACTTGCAGATTATAGAGAATGTACGTATTCCTCCTTTAATTAAACATAGTCTTCCAAGGAGTACTCATTGAAGAGGAATTTATCCCTCCACATCTTGATTGATTTACTTTCTTCAGATATGTATCTGATTTCGCTTCTCTATGATTTACTCTTAGCTGACACTACTCTGCTACGAGTGAACTTTTAAGAAATCTATAGCATGACCTAATCTGTTCTCTTCCTTTTGTCAGTAAAAGATCATGATATATAGAGAACTTGACTATGTGATTAACTTATTTTGATGATTAAATATTTTTGTGTATCTCTTGCTTCTTCTTTTACTTTTGTTTTTGTTGGTGTGTGATTTTCCATTTGCTGATGACTTAATCGTTGGGCCATATTGAATTTGGTGACTTACCAATCCTTTGTGCAATTACGGAACACAAGCATAGATATCATATCATATCATATTATCGAAGCATTTAACGGGGTGAAGCCTAGCTGTTCGTGTCCTTGTGATATATTGTGTTTATTGTTCTTTTGCAGTCATCCCCCCTCCCTCATCATCTGGTATTAGCAAGGGAGCTCTTGCAGGCATCATACTAGGGGTAATTGCTGGTGCGGTCACAATATCGGCATTTGTATCACTTTTCATACTGAGATTGCATATGAAGAAGCACCACCGTGCCAGTTCAAAACGCAGCCTATGTGAGTATACTACTGTTACTGATCTTGAAGTTTGTTTTCTAAGTCCTCCTTTCTTTTTTCATTTTGATTAGGACCTTTTATTTTGTGTTGCTTTCTGCGATTGTAGCATTTTGAATCATTGTAGACTATACATTCTCATACGTCTTTACTACTTGGATTAACTTTTTACCTAGATACAGCAATCATGAAACTGAAAGAGACATTGAATATTATATGTTAATATAGAATGATGAAAATACAATGACGTCAAATTAGATGTAGAACGATGGAATAGTCTCCATTTGAAAATACTGCAATTTCAAATAGCATGATAATGAGTGTGTTGTCTCTGCAAAGAAATATTAGATGTAAGAATCCAGCTAGAGTTTTCATTTGGAAATATCCCTGAAAACAATATATTCTCTCTCATCTAGAAAGTTGTCTAGTTCATGAGCTTACTGATCAACAGCATAATCATCTCTTGTTAGTGTATCGTATCTTGCGTATCAATTTGTTCACATTTGAATAACACATTGCTTTTAGGCCTGCATGTTATCTTAACCTTAATCTCAACTCTGATGCCATGAAGGTGGTGATTATGATATAGATATATTGTCTCAAACTAAAGTTGTAAGTCCGTGTCTTTGCATTGCAGTGTCGAAAATCTCTGTCAAAATTGATGGTCTTAAGGAGTTCAATTTTGAAGAACTGACACTGGCGACCAAACATTTTGACAACTCCAGCATTGTTGGTCAAGGAGGGTATGGAAAAGTTTATCAAGGTACTTTAGCTGATGGGACAGCTGTAGCCATTAAACGAGCTCAAGAGGGATCGTTACAGGGCCAAAAGGAGTTTCTTACAGAAATTGAACTATTATCTAGGCTACATCACCGAAACCTTGTGTCTTTGCTTGGATATTGTGGTGAAGAAGGAGAACAGGTACCTTATTACTTCAATTGTCTTATCATCATGAACAAAAATCAAATGGAGCAGTATGCTAAATTTTGTAATACCAAAAGATTTGTTTTTTTTAAATGCTGGAAGGAAAAAAAGGAATATATGATCTTTCTTATACCTTAAAATGGATCCTACACACATGTGCACCCACATGCTTAAACATTAGCAAAGGGATATAGATCCAAGAGATGATTTTTTGCTAGCAGATAATTGGACTACTTTTTCTTTCTCTTCCAACAATTGCTGGACTACTTTAATATTGTGATTACTGATATTATTTCGCCTCTGGCCGATTATAGGTCTTTCTCTTTTTCGTCTTCTTTCTACATACACATGTGCCTTTCTCTCTTTTCAATTCCTAAATTAGAACATTTTGTCAATTTTGTGTTTTACCTGCAGATGCTGGTTTACGAGTTTATGCCTAATGGTACTCTGAGAGACCACCTATCTGGTAAATAACTATATAATTCACATTGTTCTTGCCTCTATTTATTTGTGCAAATCTTTTCCTTCTAGCACTTCATTTTGATAAGGAAAACATTTAACCACGCAAACGATTAACTAACCGACAACATCTAGCCTTGCTCCCAACCAAATCCCTTCCAATGAAAATTGTGGAAAATCAATCTTTCTGCTTGTTAGTCTTAGGGGATTGCTTTGGGGGAAGCACTAGAAGTAATCAAGTCTTTGACCATATCATATGGGATTTAATGGGTTGACTTGTGGTGTGACAGGTAAATGTAAAGAACCTCTAAGTTTTGCTATGCGATTGAAAGTTGCCTTAGGTTCAGCTAAGGGCATACTCTACTTGCACACGGAGGCTGATCCTCCCATATTCCATCGAGATATCAAGGCAAGCAATATATTGCTAGACTCTAAATTTATTGCGAAGGTGGCTGACTTTGGACTTTCACGGCTCGCTCCAGTTCCAGATCTTGAAGGGACTCTGCCTGCTCACGTTTCAACAGTTGTTAAGGGCACTCCGGTGAGCATTGATTGTTGAAGAAAGTGGATATTTTGACCAAAACCTTCCCCTAATATTTTTGATCCTACCTTGCGACTCTAATGCTTGTTCTCTGCAGGGATACCTTGACCCAGAGTATTTCCTAACTCATAAATTGACTGACAAGAGTGACGTTTACAGCCTTGGTGTTGTATTCCTTGAGCTTCTCACCGGAATGCAGCCAATTTCACATGGCAAGAATATTGTTAGGGAGGTACTGTCTTGCTAGAAAATATTTTGTCTTATCGTTGTCATCTACACATATTTATCCATATTCGAAGTGTTAAAGCACAAGGGATTTGAGTAATAATATCAAGTTTTTGGTTCAAATAACTCTCCATTAGATATAATTCAATCCGTGTTGTATGGATATATATGTACAGGTGAACCTTGCCTATCGTTCTGGTATGATATTCAATGTGATTGATGATCGGATGGGATCTTATCCTTCGGAATGTGTAGAGAAATTCATAAATCTGGCTCTCAAATGTTGCCAAGAAGAGACAGAAGGTCGACCATCGATGGCAGAAGTGGTTCGAGAACTAGAAAACATACGGGTGATGATGCCTGAGTCTGACTCTATAATCAGAGATTCCGTGGTCACTGATAGTGAAAAGGATAGCAGAACCCCATCTTCAACCTCAGCTATGAAATATCCTTTTATTTCAGCTGATGTATCTGGTAGTGACCTTGTCAGTGGAGTTGTTCCCTCCATTCATCCTAGGTGATATTTCACCCTCCTCTCCTATGTACAGTCAATTATATCTGCAAATATTTTGTCTATATTTCTAACACTTGTAACATATATCTATCTTATCCAACATAGTAATTGTGAATGATTTTTGTGCTAAAATATTGATATTGAACAACATAGTTATGCTTTCTTTCTTTCTTTCTTTCTACTCTTTACTGAACACAGGATTTGACTTTGTACTAGTAAGTAGTAACCCCCGTTGCTGGATTAATAGTATTTGTTGTAATTGTAAAGTGTGAATATCCTTTCTAATTTTTTGTGGTATATACAGTTAAAGGGGTGAATAGTCTCGAATGATGGATTAGAGGGTATCGACTCCACATCCACAAGCAAATATATGTGATTAACAAGTGATAAAATTGACGACACAAACACTTGTTATTTCCTGTTCATTAGATTATAAATTATTTATTCAAGCACTTTTTCCACAAGTCACTACCATAAAAGTAACTTTTAGCCACAATAAATATACACATTAAAGTCTTTACCGACACAAATTAATTTTCATTGGATTTAGTGTTGCTTTAGGCTTTAAGGACAATAACAAAAGAGTGTTACGGCCTCTAAAAAATATATTTAGTGTCAATTAAATTATTATTGTTAATTAATTACTGCTAAAGATTATTTTTAATGTAATGCGTAATGATGATTTATTGTAACTATTGCTAAAATTGTAAGTATATACTGAACACTAGAAATTAAACAACAATACTAAGTGAATTTAGATTTTTTTTTTTTGAAAGAATAGATTCCAGGGCTATGGATTATGTATCAATTCAGCTAAGTTATCTACTTAAATTGACTATTTGGATGATATGGTTTATTAATCAACAGTTCAACTCATGAAAGCTTTTGGGTTCTTACTCGCCTAATCAAGTCATCTAACACCTATATTCCTAGGGAGTTAGAATTAACAAGAATGCAAGAATAATTCTTGTATCATGAGTCATGACTAAGCAAGAATGATAGGTATATATATATATTCAGTATTCTAATTACAATTTCATTCTCGAGGCCTAGATTCAAGAACTTGCCTTATTTGATTCTGTTTCAATCAAATTCCTTTTTCCAAGTTCAATTCTGGACGATTGATGGTATTTCAGTGTTAGTGAGACAATGAAATAACTAACCACGATAAATGAATAAAGAAGCCAACATAATAATTAAAACATATGTCAATTCAAAATTACTACAACATCGTTTGACTCCCAATTCCCATAGCCCTACAATAAGGAAAACTACCCACACATAATCATGGCAATAATCATATGGATGTTAAAAATTTAAAAGTTACAAAGAAAAAATTAAGGTAATACAAATTCGATGAATCTTGCTCCTTGAACGCCATAACCGCGCTCCTTAGCTCCCAAAAATCAAACTCCACATAAGAAATTAGGTTCAAGACCTTTTACATAGTAGGAATTTTTACGACAAAAATATCCTTTTCCATAAAGCTAAATTTTACAATTTGAGCAATTGGGTCACTGCAGCGTGCCCCAAATGCCTTGGACAAAACTCAACTCCTAGAAACATGACATAATACATAAATAGGACCCTTAACTTGACTTCAAATTTTAACTTTGACCTTAATTAACTATCCAACTCTTAAATAAAAAAACACTCGAATCTTACCTGACAAAACACGTGATGTGCATTCAATATATATATATATATATATATATATATATATCTTTATATTTTCTAATCAAAATCCCATTTTTTCCCTCTTCTTTCAAATTAAGCCTTTTTCTCTCTTTAGCACGATTTCTGCTCGTTTTTACTGCAAATGGCTTCTAATTTTCTTTTTGTCATTGTGGAGAAAGAGCTATAATGAAGATTCTCGGTCTGCAAACAATTCAGGTCGTTGGTTTCTTGGATGTGTAGATTTCTTGGTCTACAAACAATCCAAGTCATTGGTTCAAAAGGACAAAATTGAAGAAGATGAACATATATACATCAGAGTATATGAACTTTTAGCACAAATCTTGAATGATTTTTCCCTTGATTCACGATTTTGGTTGTGAATCCCCAGCTAGGGTTTCACGATTTTGAGAAAGAAACGAGGTAAAATGGAAGAGTCTTTCACCCTATACCATGTATTAATTTGAATAATAATTTAGTTTTTTTAATTCTAATATCTGTGTGTAAAATTTTAAATTAGTTGGCAGCCATTGAGTGACTCACTAATCCACATTGGAGCGTCTACATTTCACGCGTTTGGGCTATAATATTCAAGTATTTTTTTTATTAAAGAGTTGGATAGTTAAAATACCTCTTTGTGCACTTTGAAAGTTTAAGGTCAAAGTTAAAATTTGAAACCAAGTTAAGAGTCCTATTTATATATTATGCCTAGAACATCAAGGCATACACCATCACGATGGACTAAATTTTCTCTTTTTTCAAACAACATAAGGCCGCATTGCTGTGGCCTGTGCGATGAACTTTGTGGCTCTCAATTTGTTCATGTTTTTGTTCTGTCTTTGCATGCTCTTACTATCTTCACATCTTGTTTCTTACCATATCTATATAAATACGATATAGCTAAAATTGCCATAGTAAGTTCTATAATGAATGATAACATACTGAAATGAGAGACCATTATTATAGACTTAACGACACATTTATCCAAACAATACCACCTCACACTTAAACTCTTACTCGCCCTCGAACAACCCAATATACTCTAACCCACATCTATATCAAAATCATATGCGTTAGTTGAGTATTTATCAATTAAGCATACTAATATTGATAGAAACTATGCGTTCACTAACATTGAATGAACCAGGTCCCTTGACACAATAAAAGTGCGGAAACCAAACAACTTAGAGTAAAGAACACACGATTTTACGTGGAAACCTCCTTCCTCAAGGGAGGAGAAAACTACGATATGTCTTACTGAATTTCAACCCAACTCCATTAACTTCAAAGTAACAAAGATCTAGATCACTGACTCTTGTAACCTTGGAATCAAAATCTTAATACCTCCCCCCTTACTGTAAAAACTTTGTTGCTCAAAGAAAAGCAATAAATCTATTGACCACTACATCAACTACTCAGTTGATATATGATTCAAGATCCCGACATAGCTAACTTTAGCTAAAACTTAAAATGTTGGAGAAATACTCGAATTGATCTATCCTTTTTTTTAACTCTCGAATAGATCTTACAATGAATAAGCACAAAAATATAATCTGAAATAACAACTAAGAATAAAAGATAACTCTATCAGGTCCCTTGCTATTTTTTGAGAAATATTTTTTGAAAGAATGACTTTTGCTGTGTAATTCTTCCGGAATGCAAAAACGAAGGTTTTTCGGTAAAGAACTATTATAGGATGGACAAAAACCATGGAGAAACATCATTGAATGCAGTCTTTGCAGCTTTTTCCAGTTGTCCTTTTCTCGTAACAGACTCTTAGTATCTCATATCGTTATTTATGAGATTAGGTCCCCTATTAGATCCCATAGTTTTTTAAATCATCAAAACTTCATTATAACATTTTCTCCCTTTTTGATGATGACAAACTTCCTCCCAACAAAACAAAAAGGCGGAGGGGGCCAAACATATGAGTTTAGGAGGTATGAGGCTTGGAAGTGAGGGATTGGAGGAGTAAGGTCATTCGAGCATCAACCTCAACATGATTCTTCAGTAACTTCTCATTGAGATTAGCATTTATAACAATAAGGCCTTCATTCTGAACTTTCAAAGCAGCCAGTTCATCTCCACTTGGTCCCTCTGACTTGGCCTTCTAAAGCTGAGCATTTAGGCGAGCAATTTCTACATCCTTATTTGCAAGTTTTAGTATTATTTATTCTAACTCATGCTTCAATTACTCCTGTTCTACCAGCAGCTCAGACACATTGCTCTTAGTCCCAGCCTTTCACCCAACACACTCACACTCAATAAGTGTGTTATAGAGATGGTCTATTCAACAGTTCCACTGGTTCCTTTGCCAAGAGGAATACCAAAATGCTTAAACACTCTTGTCAAAAAGTAGCCATACCCCATCCCATTTTTACCATACTTGACAGTGATAATCTTATGCATATGTTCCAACATAATAGCAAGAATATTGATATTATGTACTTTGTTCAGGCATTCCATGAGGAATAGATCAAAAACAGATGCAACAATGCATTTTTCAGTCCTAGGCAAGATCATTTTGTTGATAATTTTGAAATACAACCCCCTTTGAGAATTTGTTTCGAAATACCTACACAACAAAGATTTGGAAGTTTGACAATTTCCTTCACAAACTCCTTACTTTGGTAAAAGATTTGATCCCTTTTCTGGGCACTTCCAAAATCCCTCCTAAAACTTCCTAACTTAGGTGTATAATGATACCACCTACTTAAGTGTAAAGGCTTCCATCTGTTGTTAATTTCATGTTGTAGTTGAATTCTCTATAATGACCTCTAGGTCATTTTTGTGTTTATGCCTCATCTTTTAGAGCTTTCCCATAGCGACCTCAAGTCATTTATGACTTGTTGGGAATGACAGTTTAGTCAACTGGTCGTTCATTTAGTTTTTATGCAAATTTTAGTGTTTTGGAGCTTTTGAACCTTGAACGGTCCTTTTTGACCAAAATCCTTGGAATATGACCTCAAAATCCAATTTTGCTGATTCCATAAGCTCCAGAAGGGTCATTTTAGGCTAGAAGCATAGTCGGCGCGACTCCCATGGTTTTTAGTGCGAGTCTATGCGATTAGGTGTTCTAACTTTCAAGTTGAAGTCTAAGATTGACTTTAGTCAACATTCTGGGTAAACAAGCTCGAATGAGAATTCCGTCAACACGGTTAGCTCCAAAATGTTGAGTTTGGACTAGAACGACCCATTGTTTAGATCTTGAGGCCTCCGGGCAAATTTCAATTCCCCTTGTGGATTTTTGCTTAAAATAGAGTTGGGTGTGGGACCCATATTCTCTCAAGACGACCTCGTAGACAAGTTTTGACAGCTCTATTGAGTCTGAAATATAAAATTTCATAGGGTTGCATATCTCATTTGTGTGCATGGGGTTCCAAATAAATTCAGAGCACCCAATCGGAGATTTGGAACTTGGCCAAACCAGCTGATATGCATCAACTGGTGCAGGCAAATTTGCTCTTCACGATCGCCTGGCCCTTGGTCGACTCCGCGAAGGTTTGGGCCTTTGTACTTCGCGATCATATCCATGCAATGCCCGTATTTCTTAGGATTTTGAATAGAATCACTTGGTAGTGACCCATTCTTCCTCTGGTTTAGTGATGCTGAAAGTTGTACTAACTGCTGCTCTATTTGCTTGATGGATGTGGTGTGAGAGTCTACCAGTTGAATCATACTGGAGAAATCCCCTTTCATCTCCTTCACCCCTGCATCAGTTGACTCAACTTTCTAGAGCACCTTGGCCAATATGTCTTCCAGCTTAGACCCGCTGGAACTACCACTTGCTCGGTCTCTCTTACCTGGGGGCACATACACACCACTGCGATCATTTCTGTACCCATCTCTGTTCTGCCAGTTTCCCTGCTCTCTATCTGCTGGCCTATCATTCTGTCCTTCTCTAGAGTAGTTCCGACCTGCGTTTCCAGAATTGTAACCTTGGTTTCCCGAGTTATAATTCCAGAAACCTCTTTGGTTGCCCAAGTATTTAACCTCCTCATCTAGATCGATGTCCTGATATTCATACCTGTTTGGAGGTCCTACAACATTTACCTTTTCAGAACTTGCCACAATATGCTTCGTGAGAAGATCTATCTAGGTCCTCATGTGCGCCATGTCCTAATATCTTTCTTCTTCTCTTTTCTTTTGTTCAGATGAAAGTTTGAAGGTGAACCCAAAATCTCCTACATCAACATCCCTGGTGTACCATGCTCTGTTATTCTTAGACACTTCATCCAGTTTCTGCATGCTTTCTGCAAATGGCTTTCTCATAAATGATCCTCCGCACATTGCATCAACAACAGGTTTAGGAACATAATTTAAAGATCTATAGAAAGCCTATTTCAGATGTCTCTCAGTGAGACCATGGTTCGGGCACTTTTTCAGTTTTTGGCTGGAGATTCCAAGTGTCGTACATCGCTTCTCCTGGTAGCTGTTTGTGGGCACTTATCTCATCCTTCATCTGCAGCTCTTTTGACTCAGGAAAGAATCGTTTTAGGAAAGCGTCCTTCAGCTCAGTCCAAGTCCTGATTGAGTCATCGGCATCTCATTCAGCCAATTGGTTGCCTCTCCAGTAAGAGACAATGGGAACAACCTCAATCTCATCACTGTCTGACTAACTCCAGGAATTTCTTGCGACTTGCATATCGCCACAAAGTTCATCAAATGCTGATTCGCATCATCCCAGCTGCACCTCTGAACATACCTTTCAAATTCAGAAATTGAATTATAGTGCTGGTGATTGTAAATTTCACACCTGGAGGTATTGCAGGTAACACTATCGCTCCTGTGGCTCCAGCTACATCCAAGTCCAAGTCATCTTCTTCATACATTATTTGAGCTGGATGCTGTGCTCTACCCCTTGGAGCTAGTGGTTGGCGGTGGGGAGGGACTATCTCATCCACTCTCACATTTTCCTCCACCACCCTAGGCTGGTTGTTCACAGCGTTTTTCTAAGAACCTCTTGCAGCGTCCTCAGCCTCAAGTCCCAATCTTTGCCTCTGCGCCTCAAGTTCTTGTGCATTCATCATTTTGTGGATTGTTTTCCGAAGTTCTGGATCGTATGGAATCAATGGGGATCCCTTAATTCTGGTGTTTGGCATACACAGTCGAACTCACCTATAAGAAACACAGACAAAGAACAAGACGTAAAATTAGGAAATATAACTACTCTTTGAATAAAAGCTAGTAAAACACTTCTGAATTGATATTCCCCGACAGCGGCGCCAAAATTTGATACGTCCAAACTTACACTTCAATTAAGAAGTATAAACGGTCGAAGTCAATTTATAGAACCCAATGTGAGTTGAGGTCGATCCCACAGAGAATTTATTTATAGAAATGAGTTCACTGTCAGGTTTACCCAAATATTGTTATTATTTCCTAAAGAGAAAGATTGTGGAAAGTAAAGTGGGTTTAGTTGTAAAATTCTAGTAACTAAGGTTCTTAAGCCTATTCCAGAGTTGACAATTAACAAGATCTTGATTTAAAGTTGTATTTACAATTGAATAAAACTAGGACTGTGTTCCCCATAACGTTGCATCTAATGTTCTTCCATAATTGAGTTTCAGGCAATCCATCTCTGCAAAATACAGGCGAGTTAGATATATCTAACACTTCTCAGTCTAATTAGATAACTTTCACTCAAGCCCTCTCGGTCCTAGAGTGTTAACAAATTTTACTCTTGCTTACAATAATGTTAAAGTTCTTTTCTCTCGAACTCAAACTTTGACTCTATTTCATCAAGTTAATTCATCTTTTTCCCAACCATCACTTTTCTCTCAAACAAATGACAGATACTGGCTAGGTCTAATGTGTGCACTCATTAGACTATATGAATAGCAAAAACTGAACTATGATTTGCAAATAGAAATCGCCTTTTACTCGTTTTACGAAATTACACTTAGATTGACATCATAGATCCCACAATCCCAGTTGTGGTGTTTAGCCACTCATGATTTCACGTAAATATACAAAGTTTAATGATAAAAACATTAAGAGAATGTACTTACAAAAATCTGCAAATTCACTGAACGAATGATAATTCAAAACCAGAAATTCAACTTCGAAACTTGATTCAATGTTATTAATCCAAAACAAAAGCTAAGAATATTGGAAACTCAGTCGTTCGTCCAAAATAAGACGAGATAAAAAAAACTAAAAAAGACCTAATTAATTCAAATAAAGTGTTTTAAAAAGAGTCCTACTCAAAGGGGGACTGAACTGTCGGGCACTTCACGGACACTCTGATGATCCGTCAAGGGCTTCACGGTCTGTGAAGCCCTTCGTGGTCTTTACTTGGCACGTCTGAAACTTGGATCGTCAAGGCTTGCACACGGGATTTTCACCAGGGACACCACCACGACTTGTGACAGTTACCACAGTCCGTATAGTTGTCCGTGGTCTTCACTTGGCCAATTCCATTTTCAACTTTTCATTGCCCTTTCACTGGATTATCTTCACGACAGCACCACGGATCGTTGTGAGGACCACGGCCTGTGAGGTAATCCATGGTCTTCACTTGGTTCACTCCTCTTTCAGCTCCTCCAACCCTAAGCACTGGTTCAACTCTATGAGCAACTCCACGATCAGTAGTGAAGACCACGGCCCGTGAGGTCGTCCGTGGTCTTTACTTTCTTCAATTCACTTTCACTGAATTTTCTTCTTTTTGTATGTTCTTTCATGTCCACCTGTTTCACATGTAAAAACACTACCAAACACATCATATCCACATAAATACACCTGATTTTAGTACTAATTCTTAGTTTTCAAACATCAAATGTGCAAAGATTTCGTGGCACATCAGTCACAAAGAGGTATATTATCAAATTGGTTCACCCTTCAAAACTCTTTGCCTAAGATCATTTCAATGGCTTGCTTCACTAAATCAATCGGACCAATGGGGTAAATTCTAGGTATCATCAAGCACAATGTTCAAGACAACCTCACCACACAAGGCATTGATACAATTATGAAACAAAACTCCACACTTTCTAGCTAGCATGCAATGTTCATCACAAGAGACATAATCGACAATCGGCTAGTCACAACGAGATGCTAAAAGTTCACATACTGCCTATGTAACTTAGTTTGCCTCATCGTAGTCGCATATTCATTTCGTTCAATTAAGAGCACTATTCAAGTCATCGGTATTGACCACAATTGACACTCAAATTTGCACAAGAACAGCCACAATCACACACAAAAGAGGTGGAATTTTTTTAAAACTTGGTTCAAACCATTTCAACACCATTTTCAAATTAAAACAATGGGACAAAATTTATCAACAACCACAATCCAACGACCAAGATATATAAAAACCAATAAGCTCCAATATTCACAAAAACACAATCAATATCAAACCAATATTCGCAAAACAGCCCACAAGAGGTAGGTATGGAAATACCTCACCCCACCAATAAAATATGCAGTTGTCCTCAAATGCAACTAAAAACACACACAGTCTAAAAAGTAACAGAGAAGGAGGTAAGAAGATCATCCTGCCAGGCTAGGCCTGGGGTGAAGATTGCATATCAGTCACTCCTTGTCTGGGCATCAGTGCCCGGTGTCTCAGCATCCTTGGCTCCACTGGAGCCCAACATAGACGTGTCCTGAAGTGATGCCCGCCTAGCAGTCTCAAACATGGCACCCTCAAAGTCAGCCAAATTCTCATAGTCTGTCTCTTTACGAACACAAGCTGCTCCTCATCTGTCTCAACCTCGGACTCAGCAGCAGCATCATCAGCATCATCAGCTCTAGTCTCATCTCCAATAGTAGTTAGAGGCACCTCAGAACAAGCTGGAATATCTGCACTCAGCATGTTGGGAATCTCCACCGTCCCAAACATCATCGACAGGTCAGTGGACTTCAACTCATCCATATCTTTCCTCAACCCACTAATATCGGCCTTCAAGGCCGTCACCTCATCTGTAGCCCATCGACTCTACTTACAAGCTGTGACTCTAACAGTAAGGGCATAAAGTGCCAACTTGTGATCCCTCATCTCATCCCTAAGTGGGGCCAAGGCAGCACCAATAGCCTGCTCTATCATCCCAGGCATAGCGGCCTCTACCCGGGAGGCACGCACATCAGTAGATTGGGCCAAATGGCCCATCATGTAAAGCATAGCCTGGGTGATAGGTGTCATGACCTAGGGGTACCTCCTAGATGTAAAAAGGCATATAGAACCCCGAAGGACTCCATACAAGCCACTTAGTCCTCATAACATAAGAAATAGAACAATAAGAGTAAAACATATTTCAAGTCTTAAAAAGTTTTTCATAAAAGAAAGCGGAAGTCTAGAAACTTGTATAATTATAGCCATCTATTACAATAGTGAATGAAATAGGGCCTATCCCATACAACATGTTAAAAAGGGAAAGTAGATGAAAGAAACTAAGCCAAGAAATCTATCCTCGAAACCATGAGGACTCACCAAGCTCGGGATCAATCAAATCCAAGCTCTAGCCACAAGTATGATCACCTCTAGTGCCAGACCCTACACTTGGAAAAAATGTAGGCAAAGTAGGCGTTAGTAAAAAAATGCACTAAGTATGGTAGCCATGCATAAAATAATTAAAACATGCTAAAAAGGGACATTTCATTTCATGACATGTAATTTGCCAAGTATATACATCATATAAGAGATTACAGATGATAAGTCATAAACATGGACAATATAAGTCAACATCATCTTTAAAACCTTTGAACTCATATACAAAGCTTCTTGAGTAACCATAGTTCATTATTCATGTTCTTATTGTGGGAAGTAGCCTTAACCGACATGAGACCATGTGAGCTATAACATGATCACCCGGTGTCTCCCACACCGAAAAGGGTTGTTCTACTTGCCTAAGGTAGAACCACGAACTCTTAGCTTAAGTGGATCCACTAGCTAGATAACCTATGGGGGCACATAGTTTATGGGATATGGAGATTTCTACTAGAAACCAGCACTCAACTGACGTACAAGGTTTCCATCTCATGAGACATACATGGGAAGCCCGGACTCAACTAACATAAAAGACTTCCATCTCATTTCAATATCCACTCGGTGCTAAGCATAAATCCCACAGAGTACTTATTAAGTCTGACATAACTCATGTCTCATGAAAGGATATCCTTGACAACCAATCCAAGTTAGTTCATTAGGATAGCTCATTAGATTCAATTAGGTGAGAAAGCCTTTCAACCTTAAAATCTTCATTATGTGAGTAAACCTTTCACATCATGTTCATTATGAGTTCATGAGAATAACCTTTCAATCAGCCCACAACAACATTATCATAATCATTGAAACTTCACTCTCAAAGTGTCCTTATAGCATTTACATATACTTCATGAAAACATGCATAATCTCATCAACTTGCCCTTTCAAAGTTCAAGCCCTAATATCAATCAACACATCTAGAATTTAAGCATTAGACATGGATTTCATTATAAATCATGTGATTCTATCACTTCATAATTTAATTCATAAAAGTCACCTTTCATCAACAAAGACCCACATTATGAGATCACAATTGAGAAATATAGGTAAATTCACGGTTTCTTGGGGATACATCATAAAACTCATAGGAAATCATCAATTCATGCTTAATATAACTCAATTCAATCATAAAAATCAAGTTAGAAAGGAACCTATTGCTTGGGAATCAAACCCTAACAATTTGGGGATTTCTACAACTTGAAATTGAAGGTTTTGAGAGGGCTCCATGGGTGAAAGCTACCCATGGATGAAAACCACCATACCTTACTCCAATTACTAGTCTTCAATGGAGAATTTAGCTCCTTAGCTTCAAACCTTAGTTGAATCTTCTTCTTCTTCTTCAAGTTCTAGAAAGAGAATATTTGGGAGGAGGTTTTGGTTTTCTTTTAGGATTTAGGAAGAATGAATTAAATGGGGTGAATTTGGGGTTAAAAGGGCTTATATAGGGGTTCTCAAAGAAGGCAAAATGACACCACTTTAGTTAAATTAAAACCAGAAAAGACCCATATATCCCTAAAATAACTACCCAGTCACGAACCACGGATCCCAACCGACGGACCATCGACTGACCTACGGTCTGTCCTAGTTGGTCGTGGGTTCTTGTCAGAGATTTTTAGCCAATCGACGGAGCCCTGGACCACGGGGGTGGATCGACCTACGGTCCGTAGGTCCCCTCCGTGGTCCATGCTTGGACATTTTCCAAGTGACCCACCGACGGACCCAGTAGATGGGCCGTGGTCTGATCCATGGTCCGTCCTGGTGAACCATCGTTTGGACATCCGAGACCCTGATTTTTGGGGTTCCAGAATTTGGGCTAAGTGTCAACCCACAGACCACACCTACGGTTCATGGTTTGACCCATGGGCCGTGGTTGGCACCTGCAACTTCCCTCCAGTCTGGTTTGTTTTCCTCTTTCAGAGACGGGGTATTACAATAGGGGGTCGGGAGGTAAAAGCAGTAGAAGCAGAAGATCTAGTGGGAGGGGGTGCAACAGATGTACTAGAGGTCTCAGAAGCAGAAGGTCCAGAAGTACCTGAAGGCCATTAGCCTGAGGGGGCATAATTGCCTCTGTCGGCAACATATTAATGTCAACCTCTGAGGAAGTATCCACCGATGCTGCCCTCCTCCTGTCAGCCTCATCCCATAAATACTCGGCCTCAATACGCCGGATGTCAGTAGAGGAGGTAGGTGTCACCTCCACATCCATATTCTCATCTCTAGGAACACGGGCCCGTCTGCACAACTCAGTGATCAACATCGGGAATGGGAGCGAGGTCTTTCTCTGCTTGGCCCTCATGGCCATCTCCTTCTCGATCAATAACCCCATATTCAGCTCCTGGCGAGCAATGATAGACCCTCGATAGGCTGCCTTTAGGTGTCTGAGCTTGGACTCATTCAGGGACGGCATAATGGTACTGCTGATGAACCCGAACCAGTATCTTGCAGCAACATTCAAGTCCTTCTTCTCTATGGGTGCACCTACCTCTATCCACCTCGCGGTGACATCAGAGAGGAGGGGTGCCAGCCACCCCTTGAGATCCTTCAAAGTCTTCTTCTGTACCAGATCAATGTAGTCATGCATGAAGTCCAATAGGAACCCCAGGACAACATTGATATCTAAGCAGCGACATTTAACTTTCTTGCCACGAACGATCACAAAGTCCACCGGTTTGAAGGCACTGGCCTTCTTCTTCCCCTTTGGCGCTTGCTCACTATATGCTGGATAGAACTCCCAGACGAAATTGGGAATGTAGGGTCCCCGGGGTTTTGTAAATATCTCGAACTTGTGAAACTTGATAGTGTTCCACACCTCTGGGTATTTGTCCATCACATCATCGATAGACAATCTCTTCTCCTCTAAGATAGTCCTCAAGCCCTCGGCCTTTAATCGATTGAGTTACCGGGGAGGAGGACCCTGTACTGATGGTGCTGGGACCACTGTCTGTGCTGGGGCAGCAGCTGGAGGAGGAGGAGGATTCGGAGGCACTAGGATCCTAGATATATAAGTCATTGCTTTGGAGCGTAGCTCTGCTCTCCTGGTTTGGAGTAACTGATCATTCTTTGGCTCGGAGATAGAAGCCTGAGAGTCATGCTGAAACTCATCCTCAATGCCTGAGGTGGTTAGGTGGGTGGCGTAAACCCCCTCACTATCTGAGCTTGCCTCCTCAGGTGTCACAACAACGGGAGCCTTGCCCTTGCCTTTACCTCCCTTTGGAGGTAGTTTTGTCGCCTTCGCCCGGGATGCAGCTGCATCCTCATTAATTGTGATCCCACGTGCCCGCTTCCAAGGTGGTATGTCTCTACCAGCTACCTTGGGTTTAGCCATGCCTGAAAAAAAATATGAAAAATGTTAGAAAAATTCTAGAATTTTTTTTGCAGGAAGACTCGCCGAACCGATCGGCTTGTCGCTGAACCACTTTGGCGAGCCAGGTCGGGCTCGCCGAAATTCCAGAACACAAAATTCAAAAAAATCAAATCTGTTTGGTGATGTCCAGGGCCATTCGACGTATCGCCGACACCATTCGGTGAATAGAGATGGCTCGCTGAATGTTACAAAACAATTTAAAGAAATAGGGGCATAGAAGGGCGATCAAGAAGCACTTTCAGTGAGTCACCGAGTGAACTCGGTGAGCTTAGGCATATCGCCGAAAGTTACAGAACATAAACTCACAATTTAGAGAAATTAAGGGCGATCCAGGGGACGTTTGGCAAACTGCCGAACCCTTCGGCGAGCTCGACCCAGCTCGCCAAATTGCCCAACGTGCCAATTTTTCACCATGTACTTCAAAAATTAGGCCTGAAGCCCACGAAATCAAAATTAAACACTTACAGTATGAAATTAAAACAAGACCCATACTACGCATGCCCTCAGGGTACTCAGACTTCCCCGGATTTAGCCAAAATTGTCCAATTGACGTCTTTTGCCCTGAAGAATAACGTCAACCGCTCTATCATTGGGCAAAATTCAACAATTAGCACAATTCGGGGATACTCAGACTTCACCCCGCTAGACCCACAACATTTATAACACAACCCAACAATTAGGACTCAATTTCAACAAACGACACGATAAATTATGATTTAAGGCCAATTAATTATGATTTTATTTAAGATTTGGAAAACAAACTACAACACGACATTACCCACATATATCAACAACAAAGTATCAAAAGGATTTGATTTCAACCAACAATTTAGTTCGGGGTTCAGAAAACCAAGCTTTATGCTGAAAAAGATTTGAAATTCTAGGAAGCAAAGTAATTCCAAAATTCATCCCGAGCAACGATTCCAAATGAAACGAGAGTAGAAATTCAAGAATAAGAATGATTTAATATCGGTGTGAGAGTACGGGAGTTGAAGAAGTGAGAAAGTGAAGGATTTTTGAATTTAAAACCGTTTGGCCCTTTTGAAACTCTTCAGTTCGTGCGCCAGTCGGCGAGGTAAGTCTGGTTCGCTTACCCACTCGGGGATGCACCGAGTGGTATTTTGGCTCGTTGAGTTTTACAGAACTCCCAACAATTTGGGGGTTTAAATGACGGGCAAAGTCGGGCTCGCCGACCTGTTTGGTGAGTCGCCGACTGAGCTTTTGGCTCGCCGAGTTTTACAAAATTCCCCATCAACCTGGGTGGTTCAAATGGCGGTCCAAATCGGGCACACCGACCTGTTCGGTGTGTTGCCGATTGGAATTTTAGCTCACCTACTGCACCTATTCTAACACTTTCAACTTTTCAACCTGCAAAATCAACACCCGTTATTCAAAAGAAACATTTAAAAACATCAAAAAATTGGGTTACCTCCCAAGAAGTTCCTTTTTAACATCGTGGAATGATGGAAATACCAATTCAAACTTCATTTTTGGGATTGGCCATCGTGTCACTAGGCAACCCCTTTTTTGGCCTTGGATTCAAATAAGTCTAGATTTGACCCATTTGTGTCTCCAGCTGTTTAATAGAGAGTAAGTGAGAAGTCACCGTTTGATTGAGAGTGGAGACGTCCTCTTTCATCTCTTTTAACACTTTGTCCGACCCTTCTACCTTATTGAGAATGCGTGCAAGCATGTCTTCCGTACGGAAGTTCTCCGGGTCAACTCTTTTCATTTTAGGCTTTTGGCGTTCATGAGGTAGGATGTATCTTTCCTTTTCACCATCCCTTTCCTTCCAAGTAGCATTAAGGTCACGCCATTCCCTATCATGATCTCTCCATCCATCATCTCTATTCCAACCCAGATTTCCACCCGGCCTTGGATAGTGTGAACAAAACCCTCCTCCTTTATTTGCAAGGAAATTCACTTCCTCATTGTACAATGCCTCAAATTGTGCTTCTTCGGGGTTTTCTCCACCAATACCCACAACATTTACACTCTTCAACCCACTACCCATCACATTTTTCGACAATAAATCCAGCTGGGTCATCATTTTAGCCATATTTTGGTCTCTCTATTGACCCTTCTCGATCTGCTCTTTTGTCATCCTAAAAGTTAGAGGAGACACTTGGTCCTCACGAGTGTACCATGATCTATTGATCTTGGTCATGTCATCAAGGAGTTGAGACGCTAGTTCATAAGGCTGTTGCACTATACCTTCGGGAACAAGTTGATCAGCAACACCTTTGTTGACCAAGTCAAGATTCCTATAGAAGTATTGTAACAATATGTGTTTTGGCAGTCCGTGAGTCGGACATTGAAGTACCAACTTCTGAAATCTCAGCCACATCTCTTGAATTGGTTTACCTTCCAAGCGTTTGAAACCTTGGATACTATCTCTGAGCGTCATCCTCTTTGACGGGGAAAAGAATCTCACATGGAATGTTGTGGTAAGTTCATCCCAAGTGGTGATGGAGTTCCTCGGTAGATCAACTAACCATTTGGTAGCTTCACCCATCAAACAGAATGGGAACAACCGAAGGTGAACTGATTCTTGTGAGATATTCTTGAATGAGAACGGACCACATACGCTTATGAAGTTCCGAATATGCTCATTGGGGTCTTCATGGGCCAGACCTCCATATAGTCCTTTCATTTGGAGGAGTTGTAGCATTGTGCTAGTAATATGGAAGACAACATTCCCCTCAACAGGAGGTAGACGTATTGCACCAACACCACCCAATTGAATTGGGTCATTCATATCGTTCAGATTTCCAATATCATCTTGGTGGCCAACTTGGCTACCATTACTCCCGTTCACGCTCATTTCTTCCTCTGTTCAACACAAGCCAACACAAATACAAAACAAAGTAAGTCGATTCAACTACAACACAAAAAGATTACAACTCAAACTTCCATAATAGAATTCTAAACACCACTCCCCGGCAGCGGCGCCATTTTTGATAAACGCTCAACCACACCTCATCCAATACTAGGTGTGGGCGATCGTAATCTAGTATAAAACCCAACGAATAGTTGGGGTCAAACCCATTAGGAGTGGTACAAGTTCGAATTCAGTTACAAAGGTACAAATGTAATCTAATTGGTGGTAGGAATAGAAATTATCAAAAACATTTAGTTAAATTGAAAGAGGTGACAACAAATGCCAGATGGGAGGATTGGTTTGTAACACCCCGTATTCTAGGTGTACTAGTTCTATTTATATGACACTTATAAATTTTCCTTGTGGTATAGTTATGGACTCGGTTTCCTATGCGACTAGTGACAATAGAATAGGTTTAAAGTGAACTATCCATAGATTTTGATGCGACCCGATTAAGTTGACGTTGATGAAAGTATTTAAACTTGAGATCATAAGGTGGTATTTGAGTCTAAAGTTTAGAGTGACATAGTGTATATAAGTTTTAAGTTAAGTTATAGGTATTAAGGTCTAGAAATGGAATAAAATAGTGAGGTGCTTGCTTGACTTAACTAAGTTAGTAGGTGACAAGTAGGTGCATCACCTACTTTGACTTATTGACCAGCCCAAAGGATCAAGTAGGTGCATCACCTACTTTGACTTATTGACCAGCCCAAAGGACCAAGTAGGTGCATCACCTACTAAGACTCTTTTGACCATGCTATTGGGCCAAGTACACTACCACCTACTTGCATTAATCATGCCCAAGTTGATTAGAAGAATATGGGGAAAATGGATAGCCAAGGCCAAATATTCTTAAGTCCAAAAAGGCCCAAGTGGAAAGTCCAAGTAGGTAGATCACCTACTTGATAAATTATGGCCCAAAATGAGTGAGAAAGTCGGCCAAAGCAGGTCCCTTTAAAAGGGATTGATATCAGCTTTTTCCAACTATGTTTTACTTTAACAAAAATGTGATTTCTAGAGCTTTCTCTCTTCTCTCTCTTAGCTTCATACAACAACCATTAAATACTATTAGGGTTTTTGAATATTAGGGAGTTAAATCTATTTGAAGGTATAAGTTAAGACAAGTTAAGGAGGACAACCTTTACCTTGAAGAATCCAAGTCTTAGCAATTGGTAGTTCTGTCCAGCAAGGTAAGCTACTGCAATTTTCTCCCTCTTGTTCTTGAGTTAATTAGGACATTTGGTATGTGTTAGTGAGTTGGAAAGTGTTCCTTCTACATGGTGTATTATTGGGGAGGATGTTCTGGTGGTTAGTGCATGTTGGGATAGCCACAGAGGGGAGTCCCCTTTAAATTCAATTATGAGCTCATTTGAGCATCTTAAGAGTAATGTTAGCTCTTCAAGAGCTGGTGATAAGAAACCGAGATTCATATTGCTTTTGTTACATTATTATGTTTAAGGACTGTTTTATGTATGTTATGATAAGGGATGTGACTGGATGTGTGGAGAAGTTATGGTGACGTTAACAGACTTAAATATTGTAGGGAGTTTTGGGGAGGACCTGATATGAAGGTTGTATAGTATATAGACGCGATTAAAGGGAAAGGGAAGGAAAGAAAATAGTGGCTACATAAATTGCATGCTTACTGCTTGGTTACTATTTTGGTGAGATCAAGTAGCTCATATTGGTTGATTAGCTACTAATACTAGTCTTACAACTTATTTTATTGTAGATTAGTAATCTGAAGAGAAGGAGCTTAAGTCATACTTTTTGAATTGTATAGCAAGGTATGTAAGGTTATTCAATTTCCTATTTCTTTGGCATGAATCCAACACTTGTATTAGAAAATAAGCCTTCTAAGTCCCCTTGGTAGTGACTTATCCATAGTGGAAGTTCCTATTCCCTAGAGCATTAAAGTGAGTACTCTAATATGAGTTTATTACTAAATGTACGTCCTTACTCTACCAAGTATCAGCATGCACGGTTTAAACTTGTTTCATCGTCAAAGTACCCTTGGCACGTATTCCCCTTATATAAATCAAAATGATCCTAGATTACACATGGTACATATGTTTATATGTTGGATATACAATCTGCCCATATCTTGCAAACTTGCTTCAATTTTCTATTCCATCATATATGTTATCTTTTCACATGTTCATATGTTCCCTTTATTGGTTGTTACTCCCATTGTGTTAGACTATAATGTTACCTCACAAGATCCCTACTTTCTCTATTGTACATTTTATATGTACTTGCTTGGAATATGTATCCGTCCTTAAGTTGAATTTGCCTACGTTCTCCTTTGGTTCCACGTTCATGTATACCGTTTATTTGATATTAGTTGGTGTGTATTTGGCTATCATATAGAGTTCAAATCTCTTGGATGAATGTTAAATGTCTTCACTTGATATGTGCTTCAATTTGAGATGTCAAAATACTTACCGAGTCATATAAGCTCCTAAGTTTTACGTTGGTGTCACATTTGCTTCCCATGTCATTGTTATTATCGTAAGTCCATATTCATATGTCTTCTACTACTGGTCCATAGTTCCAAATCTCAACAATGATTATGACCACCAAAAGAACAATCTCAAAAGAGTTATGATCATCAAAAGAACAATCTCAAAAGAGTTATGAACATCAAAACAACAATCTCAAAGATTAAAGAATCCAAGTGAAGCAATCTATATAATTATGGCTGGCAGCCCAGGGGAAAATGCCTAGCATGAGTCGATCCTAATTGGTATAGAAGGGTGGCAGCTCAGGACGAAAGCCTAGCATGGGCCGATCCCAATTGGTATAGAAGGGTGGTAGCTCAGGGGCGAAAGCCTAGCATTGGCCGATCCCAATTTGTGGAATTATGAGGACATCATCCCAAGGGTTAAAATGCCTAGCATGGGTCATCCTGTTCTACCACTAATCAACTGGTTATTTGTATAATATGTCTTATAAAGATTATAACAGACAGAAAAGTAAAGAAAAAAATGTAACATACAGGATTCCACAAGTATAAGCAAAGGTGGTCTCAAATCCTTATCTATTTGTATTTGGTTTCACTTGAGCTCTCATTTGACATATGGTTGTATTATGCCTTACATATTCAGTACATTGCTCCGTACTGACGTCCCTTATTGGGGATGCTGCATTTCATACTGCAGGTACATGCACTCAATTAGTAGATCTCCCCAATAGAAGCACATGATACTCAACGGTTGTTGGTGAGCTCCAGGTTGATCCGGGGCTTTGTCGAGTCTTTACTATGCATATTTTCTTAGTGGTACAGTCATGGATTCCAGTAGAGGCTTTGTAGACATTGTAAAGCTATCATCTGTATTCATAGTTTTACTTGTCACATGTATCGGTTCAGCTAGTCAACATGTGTTGTATATGTAGCTTCTCATTAGTAAATCTATCTGCATAGTAGTTCACTTTCTCATCATAGGTCACTTGTAAAGCATGTGTTCATATGGTACTTGTCTGCCTCACCTAGGGTTAGGGTATGACATGGTTTGTCAATTAACAATTAGAACAAATACGGAAACATGGGTTTCAACAAGATTAAGAGGAATTTTTGGTATGTGATCCATTATAAGCTAATTACGCTATATGGGTAATTTAAATTTAATAATAATTTTCTGAATCATTGTGGCTAGGCTAGACTATAAGTGCAATAGTTTTCTCTTGAACAACTATTACGGTTTAGGTGAGTTCTCTCGAACCTCGACAAGCTTAACACTACAAAACAACCCAAAACCTTAATTTACCTACCCTCTCGAGCTAGATAGGTAGGCATGAATCAAGATTCACTCTCTCAAGCTGAACCCATAACGACCCACATGCTACAATCATCAATCGATAACCTTGGTTTTAGAAGCTCTCTCTCGAGCAAGCCCAAAACACTAAGATAAAATTGTATTTGCAACTACAATTGATGAATTACTACTCAGCTATTAATCAAACCCACATTAAAACAAAAATTAAATCATTAAACAACAATACCCCTAAGCTAATTAGACAAATAAACACATGATCACACCCCAAGAATTGGGGTTTTAGCTACACATCATAAAAAAAAAGAAACAATTACCAACTATATTAGCCATGAGCTGGGTAAAAGCTTTCAAGTCTTTACAATGGTCCTAATTGAATAAATTCCAAAACCCACTTGCAAATCCTCAAATTTGAGCTTCAAAAGCTTCAAACTCTACAATAGAAACTCAAAAACTTAGAGAATAACTCAAACTCTCGAACTCAGGGAATCAGAACTCCTTGAAACTTCATTTAAAATTTCAATTTATAGTTGCCGAATTTTTGGCCTGAAAGACCATTGGGCGAAGTAAGTCGCGCCTCACCAAACCAGTCGGCAATCCACCCTTTGCTCCAATCCATCGCCGGTTTGCATTGGCCATTTGTCTTCAGGGTTCTGTGACTTTAGGCGATCAAGGTTGTTGTCGCGGAGTCGTTCGGCGATCCGCCGACTGCCCATTCCTATCGCCAAATTGGTTCTTCCCAAGGGCTGGCACATTGAAACTTTGGGCGAGCTAAAGAGCCACTCGGCGGTTCGCCGAGTGGTTTTGGCGATCACCAGGATCGCTTTTCTTCACTTCTTCAGCTTGGTTGCTCTTTTTTTTCCCGGTAGTGTCCTTGCCTTGTTCCTTAGCCTTCATACCTGCAAATCAACACTTTAACATCAGTTTAGAGCATAAATTAGGCATTTGTGGACACTTAAACTATCAAAACAAAGCCCTAAATGAGTTGAAATCTCGAACTCATCATACACCATGTTACACATAGGCTGTACCCCTGGGTTGTGACATTTGCCAGGCACTGATGCCTTAGCTTATGTAATATTGATGCCACTTGTGATACTATTGCCTCACACTGATGCCCCAAATAATGCTACTCCTCTAGAAACTCCTGCCGTTGATGGAACTCCACTAGCTTAGCCTATCAGGGGGACATTTTTACTCTTCCTCAAATCCTTATTACTTTTGCATTGAGGACACTACACATTTATTTTTGGTGGGGTGAGGGCCTTTGTTCCAATATTCCCCTTTTGCTTTATATTTTATTATTTTTAAGTTTTGGATAATTGTAGTATGTTACTTTTTTTTTATATTAGAGTGTTTCATTTGGTTTGGTTTAGCTCTTATTGCCTCTTTCATTTTCTCTCAATTTGCAACTACCCCTTGAGTTTTGAACATCGTGAAATACTTGAGTTTTTAAATTTGAAGATCGATTGTGTTCAATATCAATGTCTTGAATAGTACTCATAATGAGCGTGATGTATAGTGTAGTGACCCTTTCGGAAGGGCATATAGATTATAATCCAGTAGAGTAATTAGGTTCATAAAAAAAATAGTTAAGGAAGTGAAGCCTGCCCATTCACACATTAATTTGATGTTGCCCATTTACACATTAATTTCATGCATATATTATCCTCACACTTAAAAATGATATAAAAAGAATATTACCAACTTTTGAGTACCAAAATTAGCCAGTTCATGCTTCACACAAACATTCAAACAAATAGTAAATTTAGTATATTACAAGACTTGGGTTTACACACCCCAAAAATAACAAAACATATAGCCATACTTAAATTACAACCCATGGTGACATGATCAAATTAGCCTTCAAAATATCATGTAAATGTACAAAACATAGATCATGTACAAGTCCCAAGGTTTATACAAAATATAGATGCCTATATGCAAATGTGATCTTCCTTAAGGCTCTCAAAATCTCCATCTCCAATGGCCTGCTTCATGCATCAACTGGAACATTCCCTACGATTTAGGATGTCTCAAAACCACGTCTAGCAGAGTCTTGTTCATAAGTGTTAAGCGCGCCACATTTATGAATGGAAAGCTATTATATGATTAGGAAATCTCACTTCTTCACTTCTCTAAGTCTTGCCATAGAGTTTAAATCTATAAGGTCTTTCTCCTAATCAGTGCCCGATGGTTTTTCAGGATATGGCTAATACAAGGGAAAATTCTAGGAGGAATGAGGAAGACAATGTGAATCAAGGAGCTCCTCCTCAAGCTAATGAAGCTCCGGTTGATCCTTTGGTCGAGAATGTTACTCATGCGGAGTGTAGGGCGGCCTTTCAAGTTTTAGCTCAAGCTATGACGAGTTAAGTCAATAGGGAAGTGATTGCTCCTGTGAATCCTAATGTGAATTCCACAGCTTTAAGAGTGAGGGATTTTATGAGGATGAACCCTCTGGAGTTTTATGGCTCCAAAGTGGAAGAGGATCCTAAGGAGTTTATAGATGAGGTTTATAAGGTACTTGCTATTATAGGGGTGACTTCGGTAGAGAAATCGGAGTTAGCCTCTTACCAATTGAAAGGTGTGGCTCAAGTGTGGTATGATCAATGGAAAGATGGGAGGCCGGTAGGAGCAGGTCCAATAGAGTGGAAAGTGTTCAAGTTGGCGTTTCTTGATAGGTTCTTTCCCCTAGAGTTGAGGGAGGCTAAAATGAAAGAGTTCATTAACCTTAGGAAAGGTAGCATGAGTGTGAAGGAGTAAGCCTTGAAATTTACCCAACTCTCCAAGTATGCTCCATCTTTAGTGGCGGATTCGAGGGTGAAGATGAATAGGTTTTTGTCGGGAGTGTCCGACATGGTAGGAAAAGAATGTCATACGGTAATGCTCCTCCATGATATGGATATCTCACGTCTTATGGTGTATGCTCAACAAATTGAGGAATCGAAACTCAAGGAAGATAAATCTAGGGAGAAAAAGAGGTCTAGAATGGATGATGATAAGTCCTTTCATGATAGGTCCAATGGACATGGTCACTCTAAGAATCGACAAAGGTTTTTCGGACAAGGTCCTTCTAATGCTTCTAATATTAAGGAAGAGAGGGTGTCTAACCCTAAGCCACCCCGAATTAGTAATGAGTCACTATGGCCTACTTGTGCTAGGTGTGGAAAGAGACATGAGGGTAGGTGTTTGGCCGGTAGAGAGGGTTGCTTTAGTTTTGGTGAAAGTGGCCACAAAATGAGGGATTGCCCAAAGGCAAAGGCTATGAGAAGAGAGGGTAAGCAAGTTGCTCCTAGTGGTTCGGATGGGGATGCTCCAAAGAAGAATAAGTTCTATGCTCTTCAAGGTAGAGATGAACAAGAGTGGCCTCCGAATGTCGCTACCGGCATGTGTTTTATGCTTTATTAGATTCCGTATTTCTTGTATGTTGTGACTTGATATGATAGACTTTGATGTTGTCTTTAATATGAATGAGCTTCATTGTTGTTTTATGTTATTGATGGTAGAACCCTACTTGGCCATTTTGAGTTTTGGGTAAGTTCAAAGATTTGATGAATAGGGTGTTTAGAAGATACCTTGAGATGTTCAATTAGTAGGCTCCTATAAAGGGTAGTAGTATAGTTCACCATAGTTTAGAATCATCATGTGTGATGGATGTGAAAGCTTAAGTGATAACTTGATCTGACCTTAGAATTGAAAGTGATGGTGCTTAGAAAGTCCACTGAGACTTACTCCCAAGGGGGAGATGGTGTGCCTAGATAGCAAGGTCATTGTGTGTTTATGTGTGGCCATGATTACTTTATATGCATGTTCATGAAAAAGCTTATGTCTTGATAGAAATGACTTATGTGAATTGTTTTCCTCGTGTTGTAGTGCATTAGGTAGAATTGACTATAGAACTTTATGAGATGCATAGATAAGCATGCCTTAGTTCAGAGTTGAAAGATTCCTCCTTAAATGAATGCTTTTCGAGAGTAAATTGCATATGAGCTCCATGAGATTGTGTTGAGCATGATTTAGCCGGGAGATGGTAGTTCCTCCTTGAACATGAGTAGATGTTGAATTTCATGCATTTTGGGATGTTCGATGTAGTTCCTACTTCCTTGTGTTGCATTGAATATGTTTAGCTAGGAGATGAAGTTCCTCCTTTCATTATGTCCATTTAGATAAGTTGCATGCATGATGGGTTGCTAGTCTAAAGTCGTGACCTTAAGAAGTGCCTAGAAAGTCATTCGAGCACGAATGTTCCCAAGGGGGAGATATTGTAACACCCCGGAAATTAGTAAGCTAAACTAGAGCTTGACGGGAGGGTTAGAGTCGTGAATAACTCCCCGTACTTAAAATGAATGGTTTCGGGTTAGAACGTCAAGGTACAACTGTAGCGACCCTTTCGGAAGGATACTACCACTCAAAGAATAAATCTAATTTAATACTTGCGACATTAAAAAGAGATTAACAAAGGGCATATTGATTATAATCTAGTAGAGGAATTAGGTTCATAAAAAAATAATTTGATGACAAATTGATATTGCGCAGAATTTTAACTTGTGGCGGAAGAACCATTCCAAAATAATCTAAGCAAATAACTTATGAGATTTTCATGCATATATTATCCTCACACTTAAAAATGATATAAAAAGAATATTACCAGCTTCTGAGTACCAAAATTAGCCGGTTCATGCTTCACACACACATTCAAACAAATTGTAAATTTAGTATATTACAAGACTTGGGTTTAGACATCCCAAAAAGAACAAAATATATAGCCATAATTATATTACAACCAATGGTGACATGATCAAATTAGCCTTCAAAATATCATGTAAATGTACAACACATAGATCACGTAGAAGTCCCAAGGTTTATACAAAATATAGATGCCTATATGCAAATGTGATCTTCCTTAAGGCTCTCAAAATCTTCATCTCCAATGGCCAGCTTCATGCATCATCTCGAACATTCCCTACGATAGAAACAACTATCGCTAAGCTTATAGCTTAGTGGTGTAAAAACTATAGGTTTGGAGCCCTCATATTCACCAAGCTAACTTTCTCAAGTCATGAGCAACAAAATTGAAACATAATAAATAAATCAAGTAACAATATATAAAGAGTATCAAGTTCGATATTTAAAGATTCAAATGTCAAGAATGCTCATAGCACCATTTTTCAAGAGATTTAATAACAAGGCTCGCCCAATATATACATCATGTCGTCACACCAAGCATAAGCAGGTATCAAGAAGGGCCGACGCCTTGTATCAAGAAGGGTAAAAGCCCAATAATCAAGAGAACCAAGAACCATATTAAAAATGGCTTTGTAGTTCATACTCAAAATAGACAACTTTCATACTTAAGACGAACTAAAAGTCCAGAGTCGAGATGGTAAACGATCTGAATCAAGAGGCATGCCAATAGTGACAAAGTCACAGCCACAAGAAGGACAAGGTCCCAACAAGAGTGCCAGGTGATCAAACAATCCATACAAGTGGGCTAGTTACACAAGTGTCTTTAATGTCTTAAAGGATACCAACACGGCAATGCAAAGTGACAAGAGGTAACCAAGGTACCAAGATAAAATTTCAGATATACCAGCAGTTAAAAAGAGTACAAGTACAAGTTTATACACAAACCTCATTGCTTTACCATAGAAACAGTCCAACACAACTTCAAGAGTTCAAACCGTAGACCAACCAACGTATCAAGGTCCTCAATTTGTTCACGAGTATATACAACCTTAAAAATAAAATTAAATAACTTCTTTAATTCCTAGTAGCTCAAATATGTTGACGTAAAATAGGATTATCATCACAAGTAAGCTTAGCCTGTACAAATACCACTATGCTCTCAAAACAGTAGTTCTGGCCAGCATAGTACCTCATGTCGCAACATAGATTTGACAAAGAAAACGGAAAAAATGGACTTTATATCCCTCATGAAAGATGTAGGTACTTGTCTTAAGCTAGAAAAATAATCAAGAATCACCACAAATTACATTTTGTACAAAATAATATAATCAAAACACTAACAGTTGATCATACAGGATTTTTAATTCCGAAATCTGGACAGAACTTGACCTATGTTGCGTCTCATATTTCGAATCCATAACAGATAAATTAAAGTTTTACATAAACATAAGAGTTGTAGGTATAAGAATTATCTTCCCAAATCATATTTATTCACTGTAAACGAAGTTCTATCGAACGAGATATGCTTAAAATACTAAATGCTACCCAGCTCAGAAACAGATTTCATCACTTACCAAAAGGTAGGATGTGTCTCGAATTCAAGCTAAAAGGACCGAGTTTTTATCTTGTGATTTTGAAGAAAAACTGGTTAGATAATGTTCTAAGGTTCTTAGACTTCAGGGGAAACAAATTTCACTAGAGCAGGGGTGTAAATATATTTAAAAAAAATGATGTTTATGCATATATTATCCTCACACTTAAAAATGATATAAAAAGAATATTACCAACTTCTGAGTACCAAAATTAGCCGGTTCATGCTTCACACTAACATTCAAATAAATAGTAAATTTAGTATATTACAAGACTTGGGTTTACACACCCCAAAAAGAACAAAATATATAGCCATAATTATATTACAACCAATGGTGACATGATCAAATTAGCCTTCAAATATCATGTAAATGTACAACACATAGATCACGTACAAGTCCCAAGGTTTATACAAAATATAGATGCCTATATGCAAATGTGATCTTCCTTAAGGCTCTCAAAATCTTCATCTCCAATGGCCAGCTTCATGCATCATCTCGAACATTCCCTACGATAGAAACAACTATCGCTAAGCTTATAGCTTAGTGGTGTAAAAACTATAGGTTTGGAG